>PISX010016694.1:0-45451 GCA_004024625.1 Mellivora capensis
ATCCAAAAGAAAAGAGAGAAAGCTCAAATTAATAAAATTATGAATGAAAAGGGAGAGATCACAACTAACACCAAGGAAGTAGAAACAATCATCAGAAGCTATTATCAACAGTTATATGCCAATAAGTTAAGCAACCTAGATGAAATGGATGCATTCCTGGAAAAATATAAACTCCCAAAATTGAACCAGGAAGAAAGTGCCAACCTGAATAGACCGATATCTAGTAACGAGATTGAAGCAGTGATCAAAAACCTCCCCAAAAACAAGAGCCCAGGACCTGACTGGATTCCCTGGGGATTCTACCAAACTTTCAAAGAAGAAATAACACCTATTCTCCTGAAGCTGTTTCAAAAAATTGAAGCAGAAGGAAAACTTCCAGACTCTTTTTATGAAGCAAAGGCAGACTCTTAACTGACTGAGCCACCCAGGTGCCCTCCCCCCCAAATTTTTAAATATAAAAAAGCATGAATTGAAAACTCTCCCAGCTCTGTCTCCTCCTTCCTGGTTCCCACCTCTCTTTTTTACTTCTTAAATTCCACATGTGGGTGAAATTATATATTTGCCTTTCTGTGATCGGCTTATTTCACTTAGCATTATATCCTCTAGATCCATCCACATCATTGCAAATGAAAACATTTCATTCTTTTTGATAGCTGAATAATATTCCATTACATATATATGTATCTATGTAGATATATAGATACATATAGATATCTAGATATCTATATATAGATACAGATATCTAGATACCTATTGATATCTAGATATTTTAGATATCTATATCTATATCTATCTATATCTATCATCTATCTATCTATCTATCTATCTATCATCTATCTATCATCTCCCCTCATCTTTATCCATTCATCTGTCAACAGACATCTGGGCTCTTCCCATATTTTGGCTATTGTGGACATTGCTGCTATAAACATTGGAGTGTAGGTGTCCCTTTGAAAATCTATGTTAGTATATTTGGAACAATACCTTCTAGTGCCATTGCTGGGTCATAGAGTAGCTCTATCTCTAACTACTTGAGAAAACTTCCAATGGTTTTTCAGAGTGGCAACACTGTAAGGGCCTACTTAGCCAGAGGGAGCCATTTTGTTGTTTATGCAGTAAGCTTAGATTGACCCTGACCCTCCCAGAGGAACTTACTTGCAAAGCCCAGATACAAGAGCGGCTCAGGCCAGGTGGAGACATCCAATCAGTGGGATGCATATGCTGTCTCCCTAGCTACCAAGGAGAGTGGGCCCCGCCTTATGCCAGTTCTGACCAAGGTGATAGGCTAGTTCAAATATCTACTAGGGTGAATTGTAATTTAATTGGCCACCCATATGTGACCTAGCATGACTGTGCAGGTTTCTCTGTGTATTGTAATCTCATTGGCCACCTGTGTGTAGCCAGGCTCAACCACATGGCCTTTACTCTATATAAGTTAGTCTGTGAAGCTGAGAGGGGTCACCTCTTTGTAAGAGATGGCCCTGACCAGTCAGTTTGATTCTTGATGCTTGGCACGAAATAAAGCTTTGCTTAACCTTCGCTTTGTATCAGTCTTGCTCCTTTGGTTACTGACCCTAACATACACCAGGTTGCATTCCCACCTTTCTCCACATCCTTTCCAACATCTGTGTTTTTCCTGAGTTGTAAGGTTATCCATTCTGAGGGATGGGAAGTGGTATCTTGTGGTTTTGATTGATATTTCCCTTACGCTGAGTGATGTTAAGCATTTTTTAATGTGTCTGTTAGTCATTTGTATGTCTTCTTTTGAGAAATATTTGTTCATGTTCTCTGCCCGTCTCTTATTTTTTTCTTTTTGGGTGAGGAGTTTCATAAGTTCTATAGAGATATTGGATACAATCCCTTTTGTTATTAATATATAATGTATTATTTGTTTCAGGGGTATAGGTCTGTGATCCATCAGTCTTACACAATTCACAGTGCTCACCACAACACATACCCTCACAAAAGTCCATCACCTCGTCACCACATTCCCTCACCCACCTCACCTCCAGCAACCCTCAGTTTGTTTCCTGAGATTAAGTATCTCTTATGGTTTGCCTCCCTGTTTTTACCTTATTTCATTTGTCTTCCCCTTCCCCTACGTTCATTTGTTTTGCTTCCCAAATTCCTCATATCAGTGAAATCATATAATTGTCTTTGATTGATTTATTTTGCTTAGCACAATACCCTATAGTTCCATCCATGTCATTGCAAATGGCAAGATTTCGGGTTTTGGATGACTTCATAATATTTCATTGTATAAATATACCACATCTTCTTTATCTATTCATCTGTTGGTGGACATCTAGACTCTTTGCATAGTTTGACTATTGTGGACATTGTAGCTATAAACACTGGCTGTACATGCCCCTATGAATCACTATGTTTGTATCTTTGGGATAAATACCCAGTAGTGTAATGGCTTGGTCATAGGGTAGCTCTATTCTCAACTTTTTGAGAAGCCTCCATACTTTTTTCCAGAGTGGCTGCACCAGCTTACATTTCCATCAACTGTGTAGGAAGTTTCCCCTTTCTCCACATCCTCGCCAACATCTGTCATTTCCTGACTTGTTAATTGTAGCCATTCTGACTGGTGTGAGGTGATATCTCACTGTAGTTTTGATTTGTATTTCCCTGATGCCGAGTGATGTTGACCACTTTTTCATATGTCTGTTGGCCATTTGAATGTCTTCTTTGCAGAAAGGTCTGTTCATGTCTTCTGCCCATTTCTTGATTGGATTATTTGTTCTTTGGGTGTTGAATTTGATAAGTTCTTTATAGATTTTAGAAACTAGCCCTTTATCTATGTATCATTTCCAAATATCCTCTCCCATTCTGTTGGTTGTCTTTTGGTTTTGTTGACTGTTTCCTTTCTTGTGCCAAAGATTTTGATCTTGATGAAGTCCCAATAGTTCATTTTTGCCATTGCTTCCCTTGCCTTTGGAGATGTTTCTAGGAAGAAGTTGCTGTGGCTTAGGTCGAAGAGGTTGTTGCCTGTGTTCTCTTCAAAGAGTTTGATGTATTCCTGTCTCACATAGAGGTCTTTCATCCATTTTGAGTTTATTTCTGTGTGTGGTGTAAGGAAATGGCCCAGATTCATTCTTCTGTGTGTGGCTGTCCAATTTTCCCAACACCATTTTTTAAAATTTCATTTCTTTTTGGCATAACAGAATTCATAGTTTTACACCACACCCAGTGTTCCATGCAATGCAAGCCCTCCATAATACCTTCCACATGGCTCCCCCAACCTCCCACCCCCTGCCCCTTCAAAACCCTCAGGTTGTTTTTCAGAGTCCATAGTCTCTCATGGTTCATATCCCCCCCAATTTCCCTCAACTCCCTTCTCCTCTCCATCTCCCCATGTCCTCCGTGTTATTTGTTATGCTCTGCAAATAAGTGAAACCATATGATAATTGACTCTCTCTGCTTGACTTATTTCACTCAGCATAATCTCTTCCAGTCCTGTCCATGTTGCTACAAAATAGAGCTTCCCTATGTCCCTGAAATTGCGCTACTGTGTATTTACCCCAAAGATACAGATGTGGTGAAAAGAAGGGCCATCTGTACCCCAACACCATTTTTTGAAGACTGTCTTTTTCCCACTGCTTTGGACATTCGTTCCTGCCTTGTCGAAAATTAGTTGACCATAGAGTTGATTGCCAATTTTTGGGTTCACTATTCTCTTCCATTGATCTATGTGTCTGTTTTCGTGCCAGTACCAAACTGTCTTGACTATAGCTTTGCAATAGAGCTTGAAGTCCAGAATTGTGATGTTGCCAACTTTTGTGTTTTTCTTCAACATTCCTCTGGCTATTCGAGGTCTTTTCTCATTCCATATAAGTTTTAGGATTATTTGTTCCATTTCTTTGAAAAGAGTTGATAGTATTTTGATAAGTATTTCATTAAGCATGTAGATTGCTCTAGGTAGCATAGACATTTTTTACAATATCTTTTCTTCCAATCTAAGGGCATGGAACGTTTTTCCTTTTCTTTCCATCTTCCTCAATTTCTTTCATGAGTACTTAATGGTTTTCTGAGTACAGATTCTTTGCCTCTTTGGTTACGTTTATTCCTAGGTATCTTATGATTTTTGGTGCAATAGTAAATGGGACCAACTCCTTTATTTCTCTTTCTTCTGTGTTGCTATTGGTATACAGAAATGCAGTTGATTTCTTTGCATTGATCTCACATCCTGACACTTTACTGAATTCCTGTATGATTTCTAGTAGTTTTGGGGTGGAGTCTTTTGGGTTTTCCACATTAAGGATCATATCATCTTCAGAGAGTGAGAGTTTGACTTCTTTGCTTATTTAGATGCCTTTTGTTTGTTTTTGTTGTCTGGTTGCTGAGGCTAGGACTTCTAGTATTATGTTGAATAGCAGTGGTGATAGTGAACAGCCTTGCTGTGTTCCTGACCTTAGGAAAAAGATCCCAGTTTTTCCCCATTGATAATGATATTTGCTGTGGGTTTTTCATAGATGGCTTTGATGACATTGAAATATGTACCTTCTATCCCTACACTGTGAAAAGTTTTGATCAAGAAAGGAGGCTGTACTTAGTCAAATGCTTTTTCAGCAGCTATTCATAGTATCATATGGTTCTTGTTCTTTCTTTTATTAATTTATTGTGTCACACTCATTGATTTGCAGATGTTGAACCAAACTTGCAGCCCAGAAATAAATCCCACTTGGTCGTGGTGAATAATTCCTTTAATATGCTGTTGGATCGTATTGGCTAGTATTTTGGTGATAATTTTTACATCAGCATTCATCAAGGATATTGGCCTGTAATTCACCATTTTAGTGTGGTCTTTGTCTGATTTTGGAATCAAGGTCATGCTGACCTCATAAAATGAGTTTGAAAGTTTTCTTTCCATTTCTGTTTTTTTGGAACAGGTCAGGAGAATAGGCATTAATTCTTCTTTAAATGTTTGGTAGAATTCCCCTGGGAAGCCATCTGGCTCTAGGCTCTTGTTTTTTGCGAGATTTTTGATGACTGCTTCAACATCTTTACTGGTTATGGGTTTGTTCAGGTTTTCTATTTCTTCCTCATTCGGTTTTGGTGGTTTATACATCTCTAGGAATGCATCCATTTCATCCAGATCCTCTGATTTGCTGGCATATAGTTGTTCATAACATATTCTTATAATTGTTTGTAGGATTTTTTGGTGTTGGTTGTGATCATTCCTCTTTCATTTATGATTTTATTAACTTGTGTCATTTCTCTTTTCTTTTGAATATGTCTGCCCAGGGGTTTATCAATCTTATTATTTATTTCAAAGAACCATCTCCTAGTTTCATTGATCTGTTCTTCTGGTATTTCATTGATTTATGCTCTGATCTTTATTTTTCTCCTCCTGCTGAGTTTTGGCTTTATTTGCAGTTCTTTCTCCAACTTCTCTGGGTATAGCGTTAGGTTGTATATTTGTGAACTTTCTTCTTTCTTGAGAAAGGCCTGTATTGCTACATACTTTCCTCTCAGGACTGTCTATTGGTACATTCCAAAGATTTTGAGTGGTTGTGTTTTCATTTTCATTTGTTTCCATGATTTTTAAAAATTCTTCTTTAATTTCCTGGTTGACTCATTCATTCTTTAGTAGGATGCTCTTTAGCCCCCATGTATTTGAGTTATTTCCAACTTTCCTCTTGTGATTGAGTTCTAGTTTCAAAGCACTGTGATCTAAAAATATGCAGGTAATGATCCCAATCTTTGATACCAGTTGAGATCCAATTTGTGACCCTCGATGTGATTTATTCTTGAGAATGTTTGATGTGCACTAGAGAAGAATGTGTGTTTTGTTGCCTTGGGGTGGAATGTTCTGAATATATCTGTGGCATCCATCTCATCCAGTATATCATTTAAAGACTTTATTTCCTTGTTGATCTTTTACTTAGATGATCTGTCCATTTCAGTGAGGGGGCTGTCAAAGTCCCTTACTATTATTGTATTATTGTCAGTGTGTTTCTTTGATTTTGTTATTAATTGGCTTATATATTTGGCTGTACCCATGTTAGGGGCAGAGATATTTAATATTCTTAGACCTTCTTTTTGTACAGACCCTTTAAGTATGATGTAGTGTCCTTTCTCATTTTTTATTATAGTCTTTGTTTTAAAATAGAATTTGTCTCGTATAAGGATTGACACCCCAGCTTTCTTTCAATATCCATTAGCATGATAAATGGTTTTCCACGTCCTCACTTTAAATCCGGAGGTGTCTTTGGGTCTAAATTGAGTCTCTTGCAGACAGCATATCGATAGATCTTGGTTTTTGTTTTTTTGTTTTTTGGTTTTTTTTATCCATCCTGATAGACTGTGTCTTATGACTGGAGCATTTATCCCATTTACATTTAAGATAACTATTGAAAGATATCCATTTGGTGTCACTGTATTGCCTGTAAGGTGACTGTTATGGTATATAGTCTCTGTTCCTTTCTAGTTTATGTTACTTTTAGTCTCTTTCTTTGCTTAGAGAAATCCTTTCATTATTTCCAGTAGGGCTGCGTTGGTGTTTGTAAATTCTTTTAATTTTGTTTGACCTGGATGCTTTTTATCTCTCCTTCCATATTAAAAGAGACCCAGCTGGATATAGTATTCTTTCCTACATATTTTTCTCATTTACAGCTCTGAATATATCATGGAAGTCCTTACTGCTAGTTCTCTGTGGATAGGTCGGCTGCCAATCTAATATTTCTACCATTTTATGTTACAAACACCATGTCCCGAGCTGCTTTAAGGATTTTCTCTTTGTCTCTGGGTCTTGTAAGTTTTACTCTTAGATGACTAGTTATTGACCTCTTTTTATTGATTTTGAAGGGGGTTCTCTGTGCCTACTGGATTATGATGCCTGTTTCCTTCCCCAACTCTGGGAAGTTTTCCACTATAATTTTCTCCAGTATACCTTCTGCCCCCCCCCCCCACCATTTCTTTCTTCTTCTCCTGGGGTCATAACTATTCTAATATTGTTTCATCTTATGGTACCACTTATCTCTCAAATTCTCCCTTCATGATCCAATAGTTGTTTATCTCACTTTTTCTCAGCTTCTTTATTCTCCATCATTCGGTCTTCTATATCACTAATTCTCTGTCTGAGTCATTTATCCTAGCAGTAAGAGACTCCATTTTTTATTGTACCTCATAAATAGCATTTTTTATTTCAACTCGATTAGATTTTTTGTTTTTACTTTCTTTATTTTTTATTTATACTTATTTATATTTATTTATTTATTTAAAACATGGTTTTTTTCTGTGTTTGAAGATTCATTATTTATGCATCACGCCCAGTGCTCCGTGTAATATGTGCCCTCCTTAGTACCCACCACCAGGCTCACCCACCACCCACTGCTCTCCCCTCCAAAACCTCAGTTTTTTTCTCAGAGTCCACAGTCCCTCATGGTTCATCTTCCCTTCTAATTTCCCTCAATTCCCTTCTCCTCTCTTTCTCCCAATGTCCTCCGTGTTATTCCTTATGCTCCACAAGTAATTGAAACCATATGATAAATGACTCTCTCTGCTTGACTTATTTCACTCAGCATAATCTCCTCCAGTCCCAACCATGTTGATAAAAAAAGTTGGGTATTCATCCGTTCTGATTTAGGTGTAATATTCCATTGTATATATGGACCATATCTTCTTTATCCATTTGTCTGTTGAAGGGAATCCTGGCTCTTTCCACAGTTTGGTGATTTTGGCCATTGCTGATATGAACATTGGGGTGCAGATGGACTTTCTTTTCACTAAATCTTCATCTTTGGGGTAAATGTCAATAGTGCAATTGCAGGGTTATAGCGTAGCTCTATTTTTAATGTCTTAAGGAATTTTCACACTGTTTTCCAAAGTAGTTGCACCAACTTGCATTCCCACCAAGAGTGTTAGAGGGTTCCCCTTTCTCCAAATCCTCTCCAACATTTTTTGTTTACTGTCTTGTTGATTTTGGCCATTCTGACTGGTGTGAGGTTGTATCTCAATGTGTTGTTTTTTTTTAATATTTTATTTTTAAAATTTTTTTTCTTTTCAGTGTAACAGAATTCATAGTTTTTGCACCACACCCAGTGCTCCATGCAATGCATGCCCTCCATAATACCCACCACCTGGCTCCCCCAACCTCCCACCCCCTGCCCCTTCAAAACCCTCAGGTTGTTTGAATCTCCCTGATGGCTAATGATGATGAACATTGTTTCATATGTCTATTAGCCATTTTTATGTCTGCTTTGGAGAAGTGTCTGTTCATGAACTCTGCTCATTTTTTGACTTGATTATCTGTTTTTTTTGAGTGTTGAGTTTGAGGAGTTCTTTATAGATTTTGGATATCAGTCCCTTGTCCGTAGTGTCATTTGTGAATATCTTCTCCCATTCCATGGGTTCCCTCTTTGTTTTGTTGACTATCTCCTTGGCTGTGCTGAAGCTTTTAATCATGATGAAGTCCCAAAAGTTCATTTTTGCTTTTGTTTCCATTAACTTTGGAGACGTATCTTGAAAGACGTTGCAGTGGCCAATGTCTAGGAGGTTACTACCTATGTTCTCCTCTAGGATTTTGATAGATTCCTGCCCCCCCCATTGAGAACTTTTATCCATTTTGAGTTTATCTTCTTATATGGTGTAAGAGAATGTTTGAGTTTCATTCTTCTATACATAGCTGTCCAATTTTCCCAGGACCATTTATTGAAGAGACTGTCTTTTTTTCCACTGGATGTTTTCCTGCTTTGTCGAAGGTTATTTGACCATAGAGCTGTGGGTTCATATCTGGGTTCTCTACTCTTTTCCACTGGTCTACTGGCACTCCACTTTGTGCCAGTCCCATGCTGTTTTGGTGATCACAGATTTGTAGTAAAACTTGAATTCAGACAATGTGATGCCCCAGTTTTGTTTTTCTTTTTCAACATTTCCTTACTAATTTGGAGTCTTTTCTGTTTCCATACAAATGTTAGGATTTTTTGTTCCAGTACTAAAAAAAAATACCAGTGGAATTTTAATCTGGATAGCATTGAATATGTAGATTGCTCTGGACAGTTTAGACATTTTAACAATGTTTATTTTCCCGATGCATGAGCATAGAATGTTTTTCCATCTTTTTTTTTTTGTCTTCTTCCCTTTTTTTCATGATTGTTCTGTAGTTCCTTGAATACATATCCTTTACCCCTTTGGTCAGATTTATTCCCACGTATCTTATGGTTCTTGGTGTTATAGTAAATGGAATTGATTCTCTAATTTCCCTTTCTATATTTTCATTGTTATTGTATAAGAAAGTAACTGATTTCTGTACATTGATTTTGTATACTGCCAAATTCCTGATTTGCTGTGTGAGTTCTAGTAGTCTGTGGATGGAGTCATTTGGGTTTTCCACATAACGTTTCATGTCATCTGAGAAGAAAGAGAGTTTGACTTCTTCTTTGATAATTTGATACTTTTAATTTCTGTTTGTTTTCTGATTGATGTTGCTAGGACTTCTAATACTATGTTGAACAACAGTGTTGAGAGTTGGCATCCTTGTCATGTTACTGATCTGAAAGGGAAGGCTGTCAGCTTTTCCCCACTGAGAATGATATTCACTGTGCATTTTTCATAGGTAGATATTAGGATTTTGAGGAATCTTCCCTCTATCACTATCCTTTGAAGAATTCTAATCAGGAACAGATGCTGTAGTCAAATGCTTTTTCTGCATCAATTGCAAGGACCATGTGGTTCTCTCTTCTACAATTGATGTTGTTCTATTACATTGATTGATTTGTGAATGTTGAATCACCCTTGAATTCCAGGGATAAATCCCACCAGTTCTTGGTGCATAATATTTTTAATATACTGTCGGATCCTATTAACTAGGATCTTGTTGGGAAGCTTGGCATCCACATTCATGAGGGATATTCATCTGAAATGCTCCTTTTTGATGGGGTCTTTGCCAGATATGGGAATCATGGAAATGCTGACTTCATAGAAAAAGTCTGGAAGTTTTGCTTCTGTTGCCATTTTTTTAAATAGCTTCAGGAAAATAGGTATTTTTTTCTTATTTGAATGCTTAGTAGATTTCCCTAGGGAATTCAGCAATTCCTGGGCTCTTCATTTTTGGAAGGTTTTTGATCACTCCTTCAATCTTATTACTAGATATTGGTCTATTCAAGTTGCCAATTTCTTCCTGTTTCATTCTTGGAAGTTTTTAGGTTTCCAAGAATGAATCTATTTCTTCTAGATTTCTTAACTTATTGGCAAATAACTGTTGTTAATAATTTCTGATGAGTGTTTCTATTTCCTTGGTATAAGTTGTGATCTCTCCCCTTGCATTCATAATTTTATTAATTTTGGTCCTTTGTCTTTTCTTTGTATTAGTTTGGCCAGTGGTTTATTTATTTTGCAGCTTTTCAGGGGGTCTGAGCAAGCAAGGAATCTGTCTGCACCCAGATCTCCTCCTCAGACAGAAGTCTCAGACTGTTCTCCTTTTGGTGGTCCAGAACACACAGACTCCCCCTCTGCAAACTCCACTGAAGAGTGCAACCTATCACAGGGTGTGCACACCCCCACCTACTGTCCCAGTAGGTGTGGCCTACTCACCTGTGGCCCTCGCTTGTCTCTGCACCCCGGTGCCACCAAAACTGTGAGTGATATTGGTCTGGGGAGCACACTTCTGGTAGCTGCCTTTTCCAGGCTACTGTCTGGGGTTCAGGCCCACACCAGGTGCTCTCAGACCCCATGGCCACACAGGTCGCAGAGGCTGTGGACTGAGGGAGCAAGCAGAGATTGTGCTCAGTTCTCTCAGGTGTGGGCTGGTGTGCTCAGACCCTGCGGCCAGTTGCAGAAGGCTGCAGTCCTAGACACTGTTGGCTGGCACCCACACCAGGCTCTTTCAGGCACCAGCGGGAGTGTGCCCAGCCTGTGTGGCGGTGCAAAGAGCAGAAAGCTGCAGACTCAGGGACCTTGGACTGGGGGCCCCAACAGGCTCTTTCTGACACGGGTGGTCACCGGTGATAACCGTCCTAGAACCATGGGCTTAGCCCAATGCCCATGACTGCCCAATTCCACCAGTTGCCCCTTAAGATCTTTTGCTCTTTTTGAGTGCTTTTAACCAGAATCCAAGTTAACATTCGTCCCCAATAACAGGGCACTTTCATATTGGGGTATTACTTTCCAGTGGGTCATTTCTGGTGGCTCCCTCCCCTTTCTGTTTATTCTTCAATATCAGTCTGAGCATTCCCACTCTGCTTTACCTCTCCACTGATGTCTTCTGTCCCCCTCCCCCATAGTGATCCAAAAGTGTATAATCTCACATCTCAGGCCGATTTCATGGATGTTCAGAGTGTTCTGGTAGATATTAAGCTCACTTTAGTGGACTGGCTGAATTAGAGTCTCCTACTTTTCCACCATCCTGCCCCACCTCCAACTCTTTCCTTTTTTTTTTTTTTAAGATTTTATTTATTTGACAGAGAGTGGGAACACAAGCAGAGAGAGTTGGAGAAAGAGAAGCAGGCCCCCTGCTGAGCAGGGAGACTGTGACATGGGAAGTGATCACAGGACCCTGGAATCATGACCTGAGCTGAAGTCAGAAGTTTAATGACTGAGCGACCCAGGCTTCCCTGAAGTAACATTCATTTTAAAATAAAAACAAATTGAGTAAACATTACACTTTCAAAAATACATTTGTGGGGCGTTTGGGTGGCTCAGTGGGTTAAAACCTCTGCCTTCAGCTCAGGTCATGATCCCAGGGTCCTGTGATCAAGCCCTGCATCGGGCTTTCTGCTCAGCAGGTAGCCTTCCTCCCTTCCCCTCTCTCTCTCTCTCTCTCTCTCTGCCTGGTTCTCTGCCTACTTGTGATCTCTATCTGTCAAGTAAATAAACAAAAATCTTAAAAAAATACATCTGTTAGTTCATGAGCTAAGAGAGAGCCCTGTGTGGTCAGCTGACTAGTACAAATTTCAAATTTTTATAGCACCTTGAATTCTATTTATATTGGTTTCAATATGATTGTCTTTTTCTATGAACACATGTAATAATTATATCACATATCCCTCAAATTCCAAGTATGCAGTCAAGAATAACTTATTCTAATGTGCTTACCACAGCCATTTTTCAATTTTTATCTGCATGGCCTTCATGGTCTATCAAATTATAAGGATCTTGCAGTAACATACAACATCTATTCCATCCCCTCTTCAGGCATAGTCAATGAATTTTTAATTTCAAATTTTTTAAAAAATGGAACTTTTACAAAATAAAGATTCTAAATTTGAAAGAGAACAGTAGGGGAAAGTAGAATTGCACATGGTATCTCAAAAATCTGTGGTGCTCCCTGAACGACTGCTTAGTTGCTTAACAAATATTACTGTCACATCTTCCTCAAGTATATCACCCAGTGTTACACATAAGCAGAGGGGTAATGATATCTATAGAAAAATATGATCGGCATTCTCCATATTTCCCCAAATAACGTCGGTTAATTATTTCACATACTCTGTCAATCCCAAAACATGAGTGGACCTGTAATTAATTTAGGTGAACTCTTCATCCCTTGGTGTCTACCTGGTCCTTCAATCGTCATTTAAGATACATAATATTTTTTTAAATTTATTTTTTTAAGGAGAGTGCATGTGTGAACAGGGTAGGGGTGGGGGAAGAGCAAAGGGAGAGAGAGAGAGAATCTTAAGCAGTCTCCACACCTAGTATGGACTCCCAATGAGGGGCTTGATCTCATAATCCTGAGATCATGACCTGAACCAAAATCAATACTGGTTGCTTAAATGACTGAGCTACTCAGGTGACCCTGAGATAGGCGATTTAAGTAAATAATAAGGATACAACTTTCCATTTCAGTGGCTCAAGATCTAACCTATCACTCTGGTGTTGAGTGAAGCTACGAAAAGAAACTAGAAAATACCAGAAACTTGGTGAATGTGTTTTCTTAATGAGACTGACCCCTTTATTTCAAATTCAAGTTAATAATTCAATTTAGTATTAAATAAAAGCAGTTAATCATGTAAAAAATGGGCAGAAGACATGAACAGACACTTCTTCAAAGAAGATATACAAATGGAGAGAGGAGTCAAGATGGCGGAGAAGTAGCAGGCTGAGATGACAGCATGACGCAGGAGATCAGGTAGATAGCTTATCAAACGATTCCAAACACCTACAAATCCAACAGGTGATCAAAGAGAAGAAGAGCAGAAATTCTAGAAACAGAAAATTGGCCACTTTCTGAAAGATAAACTGACAAGGCGGAAAAAGTCACCACAAAAAAAAAGAACAAGAGGCAGTACCAAAGGCCAGGGATCGAATCAATATGGACATTGGTAATATGTACGATCTAGAGTTCAGAATGACAATTCTTAAGGAGGTAGCCGGGCTTGAAAAAGGCATGGAAGATATTAGAGAAACCCTGTCTGGAGAAATAAAATCCCTTTCTGGAGAAATAAAAGAAATAAAATCTAACCAAGTTGAAATCAGAAAAGCTACTAATGAGGTGCAGTGAAAAATGGAGGCTCTTGGAGACAAGATGGTGGAAAGTAGGAGGAGGCGCCATTTCAACCTTTACCCTAAAGTGAGCTGATTACCTACCAAACAACTCTGATCACCCATGAAATCAGCCTGGGATCAGAATTATACACGTCTGGATCTCTACAGGGGCAGAATATGCCAGTGGGCAGGTAAAGCAGAGTGGGAACATTGGACTAATATCAGAAGATTTTTAAAAAAGGGGGAGGGAACCACCAGAGGTGACCTGTTGGAAAGTAATACCCCCATACGAGAGTGCCTGCATCTGGGGACCAGGATTAACTTGGAGTCTGGTTGAAAGCACTCAAAAAGAGCAAAGGATCGCAGGGGGAAATTATGGGAATCAGGGCGGTTAGGGACAGGGGCTTAAGTCCCCAGACCCAGGACAGCCGCCCCTGACGCTGAGCCAGAGAGTGTGGCAAAGAAACCAGGTCTTGGTCCCTGAGCCGCCAGCGTGCCTGAGAACACGTGGTGTCCTGTGAAAGGCTGGGAGGCTCGCCATCTCGCAGAAAAACAGCCTTTTTGCACTCTTCCACGCGAGTGCCGTGCTGTGCTATCAGAGCCTGAGACATGCGTGCCCCACACCCTCCCCTGAGAGAGGTGTGCACAGGCACCAGCCTGAGGCTCTCGGACCCAGAAAGACCAGGCAATCCCAGCTCGGGCCAGTGGGAAAATCTCAGTGTTCAGTCGCTGCTTGGAACCTCTCTGGCAGTCCAGAACTGCCCAGACAGCCACCACTGTCATGGTTTGGGGTACAAGCAGGAGTTCCTGTGTCCCCAGAGACCACGACTTGGAACGTGCTCTGCCAGCAGCCAAGGGGGACTTATGTGCTCTGCAGCACCCAGAGGGGAACAGACTGAGGCTTCTCTCTGAGAGGGAGGTCTGGGGTGCAGTTTGCTTTCCTCTAAACCTCCAAAAACCATCAAAAGCTGTCAAGGCGAGAGAAAAACAAACCAAAACAAAAACAAAAAAAACCCGAACAAACAAACATAAAAACCTCCAGAGAACAAAAGCCTGAAAAACCGGTTTCCTCAGAGCCCACCCGCTTGAGGGGAGCAGGAGGACTTAACTCAGGGAACATTGCCTGAAAACTGATGTGGCAGGCCTGTCCCCCAGAAATCAACCAGGAAAAAAAAGAAAGAAAAAAAAAGACAAGAGAACAACCACCACTAGTTCATAGATACAACTTTTATTTTTAATTCATTCCCATTATTCTGGTTCATTTTTTAAATTAAGATATTTTTAAAGCTATTTACCATCACAGTGAGATGTCCAGTACATCAAATTCCGTAATAACCTTTTAATCTGAACTTTTTGATACATATACCCGTGTTTTTCTTTTGCTTTTCTATTTTTCAATTTTTTTAAGTTAAATTTTATTTTACTTTAGTTTATTCTTTTTTTCCTTTTATTTTTTAACATTCATATAGAGTTAAACTTCAAGGTAATCCCCTTTACCCAATCAACGCTACCCCTTTAGGTAAACCAATATTTAATCCCCCTTTATCTTAGGAAAGTTGAGTCCTTAACAAAGATATCAAGATACATCCAGGAAGAATCAAAATAACCTTCCTCGCCCACACTGAGAATTTACAACCACTCTCCTATCTTTTTCTCCTGCCAGAGTTTCTGTGAATTTGTGTTTGTCCTGGTAGTATATAAATCTTATACTCGGGGTTCTTTTTGACGAGGTTCTTTTCTTTTCTTGCTTATATATATATATATTTTTTTTTTTTTCTCTTGACACATACTTTTATCAGTCTTTTTGTTTGTCTGTTTTTGTTTGTATACTTCATAAATTTTACCTTGGGGTCCATTTGGGCTGAGCCTTCTCTTTTATTTTCCCTTTTTTTCCTGTCTCTCTCTCTCTCTCTCTTTTTTCTTTTTCTTTTCTTTTTTCTTTCATTGTCGTGGGCACTCCTGATTGCTCAGAAGCATTCCAGGGTGCTCCTTGACTGAACCAAGGTCTATACATCCAGCTACATTCGTTCAGCCATCTCTCATCAAAATGACTAGGAGGAGGAATGCCCAACAGAAGAAAAATTCAGACGATGGGCCTTCTGCAACCGAGCTAATGACTATCGACATAGACAATATGTCGGAAAGGGAATTCAGGCTAACAATTATCCAGGCAATAGCTAGGTTGGAGAAAGCCATGGATGACCAAACGGAATTGATTAGGGCAGAACTGAAAGCCACCAGGGATGATGTTCATAATGTTAGGGCAGAACTAAAAGCCACCAGGGATGATGTTCACAATGCTCTCAATGAGTTCCAATCTAATCTAAATTATCTAAAAGCTAGGGTAACTGAGACAGAAGACAGAATTAGTGATCTGGAGGACAAACAGATACAGAGAAAGGATCAGGAGGAAGCCTGGAACAAACAGCTTAGAAGCCACAAAAACAGAATAAGGGAAATAAATGATGCCATGAAACGCTCCAATGTCATAATTATTGGAATCCCTGAAGGGTAGGAGAAAGAAAGAAGTCTAGAAGATACAGTGGAACACGTTGTCCAAGAAAATTTTCCCAATCTCATGAATGGAACTAGCATTCATGTACTAGAGGCAGAACGGTCTCCAACCAATATTATAGATTCTTGAACGACCTCGAGACACCTAATAGCAATAATGAAGAATTAGAATTGTAGGCAGGCCCTCTTGAAGGCAGCTAGGACAAAGAAGAACCTTACATACAGAGGAAAGCCCATCAGAATAACATCAGACCTGTCCACAGAAACCTGGCAAGACAGTAAGGGCTAGCAAGATATATTCAGGGCACTCAATGAGAAGAACATGCAGCCAAGAATACTTTATGCAGCAAGACTGACTTTGAAATGAATGGAGAGATAAAGAGTTTCCAAAATCGGTAAAGCTTAAAAGAGTATGAGACCACTAAGCTGACACCGCAGTTTCCAAAACCAGTAAGGCTTAAAAGAGTATGCGACCACCAAGCCGACACTGCAGGGGTTAGGGGAGCCAGGTGATGGGGTTCCATAAAAGAGGAAAAATCCTAAGAATATCATTGAACAGAAATATAGAGACAATCTACAGAAAGAAAGACTTCAAAGGTAACACGATGTCAATGAAAACGTATCTATCAATAATCACTCTCAATGTGAATGGCCTAAATGCACCCATAAAACGACACAGGGTTGCAGATTGGATAAAACGACAGGACCCATCCATATGTTGTCTACAAGAGAGCCATTTCGAACCTAAGGATACACCCAAAATGAAAGTGAAGGGATGGAGAAACATCTTTCACATCAATGGGCCTCAAAAGAAGGCCGGGATAGCAATTCTCATATCAGATAAATTAGATTTTAAACTAAAGGCTGTAGTCAGAGATACAGAAGGACACTACATCATTCTTAAAGGGACTATCCACCAAGATGATCTAACAATTGTAAATATTTATGCCCCCAATATGGGAGCAGCCAATTACATAAGAAAACTATTAATCAAGATAAAGAGTCATATTGATATGAATACACTGATAGTAGGAGATCTTAACACACCTCTCTCAATAATAGACAGATCATCCATGCAGAAAATCAATAAAGAAACAAAAGCATTGAATGACATACTGGACCAGATGGATCTCATAGATATATACAGAACTTTCCACCCTAAAACAACAGAATACTCATTCTTATCAAGTGCACATGGAAGCTTCCCCAGAATAGACCACATACTGAGTCACAAATCAGGACTCAACCAATACCAAAAGACTGAGATCATTCCCTGCATATGCTCAGATCACAATGCTTTGAAACTGGAGTTCAATCACAAGGAAAAGTTTGGAAGGAACTCAAACACCTGGAAACTAAAGACCACCTTGCTTAAGAATGCTTGGATCCACCAGGAGATCAAAGAAGAACTTAAACAATTGATGGAAACCAATGAGAATGAAGACGCTTTGGTCCAAAACCGATGGGATAGAGCAAATACATAGCCACCCAAGCCTCCCTCAAAAAAATTGAAAAATCTAGAATACACCAGCTGTCTCTACACCTTAAAGAAATGGAGAATCAACAGAAAATCAAACTAACTCCACACACAATAAGGGAAATAATCAAGATTAGAGCAGAGATCAATGAGGTAGAAACTAGAGATACAGTAGAACCTATCAATGAATCTAGAAGCTGGTTTTTTGAAAGAATCAATAAAATCAATAAACCATTGGCCACACTAATCCAAAAGAAAATCGAGAAAGCTCAAATTAATAAAATTATGAATGAAAAGGCAGAGATCACAACTAACACCAAGGAAGTAGAAACAATCATCAGAAGTTATAATCAACAGTTATATGCGAATAAGTTAAGCAACCTGTACCCCAATGTTTATAGCAGCAAAGGCCACGGTCGCCAAATTGTGGAAAGAACCAAGATGCCCTTCAATGGACGAATGGATAAGGAAGATGTGGTCCATATACACTATGGAGTATTATGCCCCCATCAGAAAGGATGAATAGCCAACTTTTGTAGCAACATGGACGGGACTGGAAGAGATTATGCTGAGTGAAATAAGTCAATCAGAGAGAGTCAATTATCATATGGTTTTTCTTATTTGAGGAACATAACAAATAACACGGAGGACATGGGGAGATGGAGAGGAGAAGGGATTTGAGGGAAATTGGAGGGGGAAATGAACGATGAGAGACTATGGACTGTGAAAAACAAACTGAGGGGTTTTGAAGGTGCAGGGGTTGGGAGGTTAGAGGAGCCAGGTGGTGGGTATTAAGGAGGGCACCTATTGCATGGAGCACTGGGTGTGGTGCAAAAACGATGAATACTGTTATGCTGAAAATAAATTTTAAAAAAATGGAGGCTCTTACTGCTAGGATAAATGAGGCAGAAGAGAGAATTAATGATATAGAAACCAAATGACAGAGAATAAAGAAGCTGAGCAAAAGAGAGACAAACAATTACTGGACCACGAGGGGAGAATTCGAGAGATAAGTGATACCATAAGATGAAACAACATTAGAATAATAGGGATTACAGAAGAAGAAAGAGTGAGGGGAGTAGAAGTTATATTGGAGAGAATTATTGTAGAGAATTTCCCTATTATGGCAAAGGGAACAAGCATCAAAATCCAGGAGACACAGAGAAGCCCCCTCAAAACCAATAAGAATAGGTCCAAACCCTGTCATCTAATAGTAAAATTTACAAGTCTTAGTGACAAAGAGAAAATCCTGAAAGCAGCCCGGGACAAGAAGTCTGTAACATACAATGGTAAAAATATTAGATTGGCAGTGGACTTATCCACAGAGACCTGGCAGGCCAGAAAGAACTGGCATGATATATTCAGAGCATTAAATGAGAAAACATGCAGCCAAGAATACTATATCCAGTTAGGCTCTCATTGAAAATAGATTCAGAGATAAAAAGCTTCCAGGACAAACAATAACTGAAAGAATTTGCAAACACCAAACCAGCCCTTCAGGAAATATTGAAAGGGGTCCTCTAAGCAAAGAGAGAGCCTAAAAGTAGTAGACCAGAAAGGAACAGAGACAATATACAGTAACAGTCACCTGACAGACAATACAATGGCACTAAATTCATATCTCTCAATAGTTACCCTGAATGTAAATGGGCTAAATGCCCAATCAAAAGACACAACGTATCAGAATGGATTAAAAAACAAAACCGAACAATATGCTGTCTACAAGAAACTCATTTTAGACCCAAAGACACCTCCAGATTTAGAGTGAAGGGATGGAAAACAATTTACCATGCTAATGGACAGCAAAACAATGCTGATACAATCCTTATATCAGATCAATTAGATTTTAAGCCAAAGACTACAATAAGAGAGGAGGAAGGACACTATATCACACTCAAAGGGTCTGTCCAGCAAGAAGAACTAACAATTTTAAATATCTATGTCCCTAACATGGGAGCAACCAACGACATAAACGAATTAATAATAAAATCAAAGAAACGAATCAACAATAGTACAATAACACTAGGGGACTTTAACACCCCCCTTACTGAAATGAACAGATCACCCAAGCAAACGTTCAACAAGGAAATAAAGACGTTAAATGACACACTGGACCAGATGGACATAACAGATATATTCAGAACATTCCATCCCAAAGCAACAGAATACACCTTCTTCTCTAGTGCACATTGAACATTCTCCATAATATATCACATCGTAGGACATAAATCAGGTCTCAACCAGTATCAAAAGATTGGGCTTATTCCCTGCATATTTTCAGACCACATTGCTCTGAAGTTAGAACTCAATCACAAGAGTAATTTTGGAAAGAATCCAAATACATCGAAACTAAGAGCATCCTTCTAAAGAATGAATTAGTCAACCTGGAAATTAAAGAAGAATTGAAAAAATTCATGGAAACAAATGATAATGAAAACATAACGGTTCAAAATGTGTGGAACACAGCAATGGCAGTCCTGGGAGGAAAATACGTAGTGGTACAAGCCTTTCTCAAGAAACAAGAATGGTCTCAAATACACAGCCTAACCCTACACTTAAAGGAGATGAAGAAAGAACAACAAAGAAAGCCTAAACCCTGCAGGAGAAGAGAAATAATCAATATTAGGACAGAAATAAATTAAATAGACACAAACAAACAAACAACAACAACAACAACAAAACAATAGAACAAATCAACGAAACCAGGAGCTGGTTCTTTGAAAGAATTAATAAGATTAATAAGCCATGACCAGATTTATCAAAAGGAAAAGAGAAAGGACCAAAATAAATAAAGTCATGAATGAAAGAGGAATGACCACAACCAACACCAAAGAAATACAATTATAAGATCACATTGTGACCAACTATATGCCAGCAAATTTGACAATCTGGAAAAAATGGATGCATCCCTAAAGACATATAAACTACCACAACTGAACCAGGAAGAAATAGAAAACCTGAGCAGACCCACAACCAGTAAGGAGATTGAAGCAGTCACCAAAAATCTCCCCACAAACAAGAGCCCAAGGCCAGATGGCTTCCCACGGGAATTCTACCAAACATTTAAAGAATAATTAATTCCTATTGTCCTGAAACTGTTCCAAAAAATAGAAATGGAAGGAATCTTCCAAACTCATTTTATTAGGCGAGCATTACATTGATCCTAAAACCAAACAAGTATCCCATCAATAAAGAGAATTACAGACCAATATCCATGATGAACACAGAAGCGAAAATTCTCACCAAAATACTAGCCAATAGGATCCAACAGTCCATGAAAAGGATTATTCACCACAACCAA
Source organism: Mellivora capensis (assembly GCA_004024625.1). Classification (NCBI taxonomy): domain Eukaryota; kingdom Metazoa; phylum Chordata; class Mammalia; order Carnivora; family Mustelidae; genus Mellivora; species Mellivora capensis. The sequence goes on from PISX010016694.1 coordinate 20,724, forward strand.
GTGGGATTTATTCCAGGGCTGCAAGGTTGGTTCAATATCCGCAAATCAATCAATGTGATGCAATACATTAATAAAAGAAAGAACAAGAACCATATGATACTCTCAATAGATGCTGAAAGAGCATTTGACAAAGTACAGCATCCTTTCCTGATCACAACTCTTCAAAGTGTAGGGATAGAGGGTACATACCTCAATATCATCAAAGCCATGCATGAAAAACCCATGCAAATACCAATCTAAATGGAGAAAAACTGAGAGCTTTTCTGCTAAGGTCAGGAACACAGCAGGGATAGCCATTATCAGGACTGCTATTCAACATAGTACTAGAAGGCCTAGCCTCAGCAATCAGACAACAAAAAGAAATTAAAGGCATCTAAATTGGCAAAGAAGAACTCAAACTATCACTCTTTGCAGATGATATGATACTATATGTGGAAAATCCAAAAGATTCCACTCCAAATCTGGTAGAACTTGTACGGAATTCAGTAAAGTGTCAGGATATAAAATCAATGCACAGAAATCAGTTGCGTTTCTCTACACCAACAACAAGACAGAAGAAAGAGAAATTAAGGAGTCAGTCCTATTTACAATTGCACCTAAAACTGTAAGATACCTAAGAATAAACCTAAGCAAAGAGGCAAAGAATCTATACTCAGAAAACTATAAAGTACTCATGTAAGAAATTGAGGAAGACACAAAAAAGGAAAAATGTTCCATGCTCATGGATTGGAAGAACAAATATTGTTCAAATGTCTATGCTACCTAAAGCAATCTACACATTTAATGTAATCCCTATCAAAATCCCATCCATTTTTTTGAAGAAATGGAACATTAATTCTAAAATTTTTATAGAACCATAAAAGACCTCAAATAGACAGAGGAATATTGAAAAAGAAAGCCAAAGTTGCTGGCATCACAATTCCAGGCTTCAAGCTCTGTTACAAAACTGTCATCATCAATATAGTATGGTACTGGCACAAAAAGAGACACACTGATGAGTGGAACAAAATAGAGAGCCCAGAAATAGACCCTCAACTCTAAGGTCAACTAATCTTCAACAAAGCAGGAAAGAATGTCCAATGGAATAAAGACCGTCTCTTCAACAAATGCTGTTGGGAAAATTGGACAGCCACATGCAGAAAAATGAAACTGGACCATTTCCTTACACCACACATGAAAATAGACTCAAAATGGATGAAGGACCTCAATTTGAAAGGAATCCATCAAAATCCTTGAGGAGAACACAGGCAGCAACCTCTTCCACCTCAGCCGCAGCAACTTCTTCCCAGGAACATCGCCAAAGTCAAAGGAAGCAAGGGCAAAAGTGAACTATTGTGACTTCATCAAGATCAAAACCTTTTTCACAGCATAGGAAACAGTCAAAAAAGCAAAAGTCAATTGACAGAATGGGAGAAGATATTTGCAAGTAACATATCAGCTAAAGCGCTAGTATCCAAAATCTATGAATAACTTAACAAATTCAACACCCAAAGAACAAATTATCCAATCAAGAAATGGGCAGAGGACATGAACAGACATTTCTGCAGAGAAGACAACCAGATGGCCAACAGACTCATGATAAAGTGTTCCACATCACTCGGCATCAGGGAAATACAAATCAAAACCACAATGAGATACCACCAGTCAGAATGGCTAAAAGCACAGGTCAGGAAATGACAGATGCTGGCAAGGATGTGGAGAAAGGGGAACCCTCCTACACTGTTGGTGGTAATGCAAGCTGGTGCAACCACCCTGGAAAAAAAGCATGTATGTTCCTGAAAAAGTTGAAAATAGAGCTACCCTATGACACAGCAATTGCACTACTGGGTATTTACCCTAAAGATACAAATGTAGGGATCCGAAGAGGCACGTGCACCTGAATGTTTATAGCAGCAATGTCCACAATATCCAAACTATGGAAAGAAACTAGAAGTCCATCAAGAGATGAATGGATAAAGAAGAAGTGGTATATATACACAATGGAATACTATGCAGCCATCAAAAGAAATGAAATATTGCCATTTGTGGTGATGTGGATGAAACTAGATGGTATTATGCTTAGCGAAATAAGTCAATCAATGAAAGACAACTATCATATGATCTCCCTGATATGAGGAAGTCAAGAAGCAATGTGGGGGGCTTGGTGGGTAGTAAAAGAATAAATGAAAGAAGATGAGATCGGGAGGGAGACAAACCATAAGAGACTCTTAAAACTCACAAAACAAACTGAGGATTGCTGGGGGGAGTGGGGTAGGGAGAGGGTGGTTTGGTTATGGAAATTGGGTAGGGTAGATGCTATGGTGAGTGCTGTGAAGTGTGTAAACCTGGCTATTCACAGACCTTTACTCCTGGGGTTAATAATACATTATATGTTAATAAAAAAACAAAGACGTACAAATGGATAACAGACACATGAAAAAATTTTCATCATCATTAGCCATCAGGGAAATTCAAATCAAAATCACACTGAGATACCACATTATACCAGTTAGAACAGCAAAAATTAACAAGACAGTAATCAACATGTATTGGAGAGGACATGCAGAAAGGGAAACCCTCTTACACTGTTGGTGGGAATGCAAGTTGCTGCGAGCAAACCAGGTTTGTTAGCCATCCCTTTCTTCAGGTCAAAAACTGCTCAGTTTGTATGCAGAACAGGTCATTAGGAACTGTTATTTCTCCTGTCCTGTGACTTCTATAGACTTTTCTTGTTCCTAGGTATCTGCAAGGGGAATTTTCTATGCAAGTAGACCCTCTTGGCACTGAGGAATGTGGTTTAAGGGGTAGCAAAAATCAAACTATGTTATTATAATCTTTGTGTGATTAGTATTAAGGTTTTTGGCCTAATGTGTTGGTAAAGTTTCACTAGTGGACTCTAGAGCTCTACCAGAGTGGTGTTGTTGCTGTTGTTGTTGTTTATGAGCAGTTTTCTAATTACTGAACTTTGTGGGAGGATGGAGGCTGTAGTGCTCTGCTCTGTAGTCCTTATGATGTCATTCCTAGACATAATTTCAAATATTTGTGAAATAAGCATTTAGTGCCTCTACACAGTTATTTTTTTAAGTTTCTATTTAAATTCCACCTAGTTAACACACACTGCAATTTAATTTCAAGTAGTTCAACACTTCCATAAGACACCCTGTGCTCATTACAAATGTACTCCTTAATTCCCATCACCTAATCCACCCACTCATCCACCCACCTCCCCCCTGATAGCAATCAGTTTGTTCTCTATACTTAAGATTCTATTTCTTGGTTTGCCTCCTCATTTTTCCACTATGCTCATTTGTTTTACTCAAATACAACATGAGTGAAATCATATGGTATTTGTCTTTCTCTGACTCATGTATTTTCTTTAGCATAATACACTCTAGTTCCATCCATGTCATTGCAAATGGAAAGATTTCATTCCTTTTGATGGCTGAGTAAGATTCCATTGCGAGTATATACCACATATTATTTATTCATTCATCAGTTTTTGGGCATTTGGGTTCTTTCATTATTTGGTGGTTGTAGATAACACTGCTATAAACATTGGGGCACACGTATCCTTTTCAATTAGTATTTTTTAAATTATTTGGGTAAATACCCAGGTGTGCAATTGTTGGATATTAGGGTAATTCTATTTTTAAATTTTTTTTTCTGAGGACCGGCTTTATTGCAAGCACCCTCGGGCGAGGTTCCGCTACTCTGGGGGAAAGAGAGTCGGGAAGTCGCACGTGAAGCAAAGAGGTAGGGGCTTATATGGGGTTCCGCTGGTGAAGTCCGAAGTGGAGGTACTGAGACCTATTTTTAACTTTTTAAGGAACCTCCATACTGTTTTCCAGAGTGGCTGCACCATTTTGCATTCCCACCAACAGTCCAAGAGGGTTCCCCTTTATCCACAATGTTGTCAACACTTGTTGTTTCCTGTGTTGTACATTTAAGCCATTTTGACAGGTATGAAGTGATATATTACTGTAGTTTTGATTCGTATTTCCCCAATGATGGGTGATGTTCAGCATTTTTGCATGTGTCTGTTGGCCATCTGGATGTCTTCTTTGGAAAAAAATGTCTATTCATGTCATCTGCTCATTTTTAATTGGATTAGTATTTTGGGGGTCTTAATATTTATAAGTTCTTTATATATTTTGGGTACTAACATTTTATCAGATTTCATTTCCAAATACTTTCTCTAATTCTGAAGGTTGCCTTTTAGTTTTGTTGATTGTTTCCTTCACTGTACAGAATTTTTTATTTTGAGGAAATCTCAAGAGTTTATTTTTGCTTTGTTTCCCTTGCATCAGGAGACATACCTATGAAGCTTTTGCTATGGTCAATGTCAAAGAGGCAACTGCCTGTTTTCCCTTGTATAATTTTAATGATTTCCTATATCATATTTAGCACTTTCATCCATTTGAACTTATTTTTGTGTATGGTATAAGAAAATGATCCAGTTTCATTATTTTTTGGCATGTTTCTCTCCAGTTTTCCCAGGACCATTTGTGGAAAAGACTGTCTTTTGCCCATTGGATATTCTTTCCTGCTTTGTGGAACATTATTTGACAATACAGTTGTGGGTTCATTTCTGTGTTTTCTATTCTGTACCATTGATCTACGTATCTATTTTTTTTTGCCAGAACTATACTGTCTCGATCATACAACTTTGTAATATAACTTGAAGACAGGGATTGAGATCCCTCCAGCTTTGCTTTTCTTTTTCAAGATTTCTTTGGCTATTCAAGGTGATTTGTTGTTCCATACAAATTTTAGGATTGTTTGTTCTAACTCTGTGAAAAATAATTAGTATTTTAGTAGAAAGTGCATAAAGTGTATATATTGCATTGAGTAGTTGAGGCATTTTAACAATATTTGTTCTTCTTTTTTAAAAATTTCTTTTCAGTGTAACAAAAGTCATTGTTTTTGCACCACACCCAGTGCTCCATGCAATGTGTGCCCTCCATAATACCCACCTCCTGGCTTCCCCAACATCCCACTCCCAGCCCCTTCAAAACACCCAGGTGGTTTTCAGAGTCCTTAGTCTCTCATGGTTCATTTCCCCCTCCAATTTCCCTCAACTCCCTTCTCCTCTCCATCTCCCCATGTCCTCCATGTTATTTGTTATGCTCCACAAATAAGTGAAACCATATGATAATTGACTCTCTCTGCTTGACTTATTTCACTCAGCATAATCTCTTCCAGTCCCGTCCATGTTGAATAAAAAAGTTGCATATTCATCCTTTCTGATGGAGGCATAGTACTCCCTAGTGTATATGGACCGCATCTTCCTTATCAATTCGTCCATTGAAGGACATCTTGGTTCTTTCCACAGTTTGGCGACCGTGGTCATTGCTGCTATAAACATTGGGGTACATATGGCCCTTCTTTTCACCACATCTGTATCTTGGGGTAAATACCCAGTAGTGCAATTGCAGGGTCATAGGGAAGCTCTATTTTTAATTTCTCAAGGAATCTCCACACTGTTTTCCAAAGTGGCTGTACCAACTTGCATTTCCACCAACAGTGTAAGAGGGTTCCCCTTTCTCCACATCCTATCCAACACACATTGTTTCTTGTCTTGCTAAATTTGGCCATTCTAACTGGTGTGAGGTGGTATTTCAATGTGGTTTTAATTTGAATCTCCCTGATGGCTAGTGCTGATGAACATTTTTTCATGTGTCTGGTAGTCATTTGTATATCTTCATTGGAGAAGTGTCTGTTCATGTCCTCTGCCTAATTTTTTTCTTCCGCCCATTTTTGGACATGGTTATCTGTTTTGTGTGTGTTGAGTTTGAGGAGTTCTTTATAGATCCTGGATATCAACCTTCTGTCTGTACCATCATTTGCAAATATATTCTATCATCCCGTGGGTTGCCTCTTTGTTTTCTTGACTGTTTCCTTTGCTGTGAAGAAGCTTTTGATTTTGATGAAGTCCCAAAAGTTCATTTTCATTTTTGTTTCCTTTGCCTTTGGAGATATATCTTGAAAGAAGTTGCTGTGGCTGATATCGAAGAGGTTACTGCCTATGTTCTCCTTTAGGATTCTGATGGATTCCTGTCTCACGTTGAGGTCTTTTATCCATTTTGAGTTTATCCTTGTGTACAGTGTTAGAGAATGGTCGAGTTTCATTCTTCTACAACTAGCTGTCCAATTTTCCCAGCACCATTTGTTGAAGAGACTTTTTTTCTACTGTATATTTTTTCCTGCTTTGTCAAAGATTATTTGACCATAGAGTTGAGGGTCCATATCTGGGCTGTTTACTCTGCTCCACTGGTCTATGTGTCTGTTTTTACGCCAGTCCCATGCTGTCATGGTGATCACAGCTTTTTAGTAAAGCTTGAAACCAGGTAACATGATGCCGCCAGTTTTATTTTTGTTCTTCAACATTTCCTTAGCAATTCAGGGTCTCTCCTGATTCCATACAAATTATAAGATTATTTTCTCCAGCTTGTTGAAAAATACCGGTGTTGTTTTGATCGGAATGGCATTAAATGTATGGATTGCTCTAGGTAGTATAGACATTTTAACAATGTTTATTCTTCTGATCCAAGAGCATGGAATGGTCTTCCATTCTTCTGTGTCTTCTTTTATTTCTTTCATGCGTGTTCTGTAGTTCCTTGAGTACAGATCCTTTACCTCTTTGCATAGGTTTATTCCCAGGTATCTTCTGGTTTTTGGTGCTGTAGTAAATGGAATCGATTCTCTAATTTTCCTTTATGTATTTTCACGGATAGTGTATAAGAAAGCCACTGATTTCTGTACATTGACTTTGTATCCTGCCACGTTACTGAATTGCTGTATGAGTTCTCGTAGCTTGGGGGTGGAGTCTTTTGGGTTTTCCTTATCAAGAATCATGTCATCTGTGAAGAGAGAGAGTTTGACTTCTTCATTGCCAATTTGGAAACCTTTTATTTCTTTGTGGTCTGATTGCTGTTGCTAGGATTTCTAATACTATGTTGAACAAGAGTGGTGAGAGTGGGCATCCTTGTCGTGTTCCTGATCTCAATGGGAAGGCTGTGAGATTTTTCCCATTGGGGATGATATTTGCTGTGGGTCTTTCATAGATAGATTTTATGAAGTTCAGGAATGTTCCCTTAATCCCTATACTTTGAAGCATTTTAATCAGGAATGGATGCTGGATTTTGTCAAATGCTTTTTCTGCATCAATTGAGAGGACAATGTGGTTCTTCTCTCTTCTCTTATTGATTTGTTCTATTACAATGATTGATTTGTGAATGTTGAAACATCCTTGTAACCCAGGGATGAATCTCACCTGGTCATGGTGGATAATCTATTTAATGTACTGTTGGATCCTGTTTGGTAGGATGTTTTAGAGAATCTCAGCAATCATATTCATCAGTGATATTGGTCTGAAATACTCCTTCTTGGTGTGGTCTTTGCCTGGTTTGGGGATCAGGGTAATGCTGGCTTCATAAAAAGAGTCTGGGAGTTTTCCTGCTGCTTCATGTTTTTGAAACAGCTTCAGGAGAATAGGTGTTATTTCTTCTTTGAAAGTTTGGTAGAATTCCCCAGGGAATCCATCAGGTCCTGGGCTCTTGTTTTTTGGGAGGTTTTTAATCACTGCTTCAATCTCGTTACTAGGTATCGGTCTATTCAGGTTGTCAATTTCTTCCTGGTTCAATTTTGGGAGTTTATAGTTTTCCAGGAATGCATCGGTTTCATCTAGGTTGCTTAACTTATCAACATATAACTGTTGATAATAATTTCTGAGGATTGTTTCTATTTCCTCAGTGTTAGTTGTGACCTCTCCCTTTTCTTTCATAATTTTATTAATTTTACCTTTCTCATTTTTCTTTTGGGTTAGTGTGGCCAATTTTTTATCGATATTTTTGATTCTTTCAAAAACCAGCTTTTTGTTTCGTTGATATATTCTACTGTATCTCTAATTTCTATCTCCTTGGTCTCTGCTCTAATCTTGATTATTTCCCTTCTTGCGTGTGGAGTTGGTTTAATTTGTTGTTGATTCTCCAGTTCTTTAAGGTGTAGAGACAGCTGTTGTATTCTGGATTTTTCGATTTTTTGAGGGAGGCTTGGATGGCTAGTATTTCCCCCTTAGGACCAACTTTGCTGTATCCCATAGGTTTTGGACCGAAATGTCTTCATTCTCATTGGTTTTCATGAATTGTTTAAGTTCTTCTTTGATCTCCTGGTTCATCCAAGCATTCTTAAGCAAGGTGGTCTTTAGTTTCCAGGTGTTTGAGTTCCTTCCAAACTTTTCCTTGTGATTGAGCTCCAGTTTCAAAGCATTGTGATCTGAGAATATGCAGGGAATAATCTCAGTCCTTTGGTATCGGTTGAGTCCTGATTTGTGACCCAGTATGTGGTCTATTCTGGAGAAGATTCCATGTGCACTTGAGAAGAATGAGTATTCTGTTGTTTTCGGGTGGAATGTTCTGTATATACCTATGAGGTCCATCTGGTCCAATGTGTCATTCAATGCTCTTGTTTCATTGTTGATTTTCTGCTTGGATGACCTGTCTATTATTGAGAGAGGTGTGTTAAGATCTCTTACTATTAATGTATTCATATTAATATGACTCTTTATCTTGATTAAATTTTTTTATGTAATTGGCTGCTCCCATATTGGGGGCATAGATATTTACAATTGTTAGATTATCTTGGTGGATAGTCCCTTTAAGAATGATGTAGTGTCCTTCTGTATCTATGGCTACAGTCTTTAGTTTAAACTCTAATTTATCTTATATGAGAATTGCTACCCAGGCATTCTTTGGAGGCCCATTGGCACGAAAGATCCTTCTCCATCCCTTCACTTTCAGTCTGGGTGTATACCTAGGTTCCAAATGGGTCTCTTGTAGACAACATATGGATGGGTCCTGTCATTTTATCTAATCTGCAACCCTGTGTTGTTTTATGGGTGCATTTAGGCCATTCACATTGAGAGTGATTATTGATAGATACATTTTTATTGACATCGTATTACCTTTGAAGTCTTTATTTCTGTAGATTGTCTCCATATTTCTGTTCAGTGAAATTCTTAGGATTTTTCCTCTTTTGTAGAACTCCGCTTAATATTTCTTGCAGTGTCGGCTTGGTGGTTGCATACTCTTTTAAGTCTTGCTGGTCTTGGAAACTCTTTATCTCTTCATCCATTTTGAATGTCAGTCTTGCTGGATAAAGTATTCTTGGCTGCATGTTCTTCTCATTTAGTGCCCTGATTATATCTTGCCAGCCCTTTCTGGCTTGGCAGGTTGCTGTGGACAGTTCTGACGTTATTGTGATGGGCTTTTCTCTATAGGTAAGGAGCTTCTTTGTCCTAGCTCCTTTCAAGAGATCATGTCTACAATTATGATTTCTCAATTTTACTATCAGGTGCCTTGATTTTTTTTTTACATTCTATAATCTTGGGGGGGACGACCTTTCTGCCTCTAGTACATGAACACTGGTTCCATTCAAGAGATTGGGAAAATTTTCATGGAGAATTTGTTCCACTATATCTTCTAGACTTCCTTCTTTCTCCTCCCTTTCAGGGGTTCCAATAATTCTGATGTTGGAACTTTTCATGGCATCATTTATTTACCTAATTCTGTTTTCGTGGCTTCTAAGCTGTTTGTTCCAGGCTTCCTCCTGAACCTTTCCCTCTATCTGTTTGTCCTCCAAGTCCTTTTTTCTATCTTCTGTCTCAGTTACCCTAGCCTTTAGAAAATTTAGATTAGATTGGAACTCATTGAGAGTGTTGTGAACATCATCCCTGGTGGCTTTCATTTCTGCCCTAACATTGTGAACATCATCCCTGGTGGCTTTCAGTTCTGCCCTAATCAATTCCATTTTGTCATCCATGGTTTTCTCCAGCCTAGTTATTGCCTGGATAATGGTTATCCTGAATTCCCTTTCCAACATATTGTCTATGTCGATAGCTATTAGTTCTTTTGCAGAAGGCCCATCGTCTGTATTTTTCTTCTTTTGGGCATTCCTCCTCCTAGTCATTTTGGTGAGAGATGGCTGAACGGATGTAGCTGGATGTATCGACCTTGGTGCAGTCAAGGTGCACCCTGGAACACTTCTGAACAATCAAGAGTACCCACCCAAACGAAAGATAAAAGCAAGAGAGAAAAAAGAAAAGAGAGAGAGAGAGAGAGAGAGGAAAAAAGGAAAGTTACAATAAATGTGATGGCCCAGCCCAAATGGGCCGCAAGGTAAGATTTATGAAGTATACAATCAAAAACAGACAAACAGAAAGACTGATAAAAGTAGATGATAAGAGAAAATAATTATATATACATATAAATGAAAAACAAAAAAAAAAGAACCTTGTCAAAAAGAACCCCATGTATAAGATTTATATACTACCAGGACAAATACAAATACACAGAAACTCTTGCAGAAGAAAAAGATGGGAGAGTGCTTATAAATTCTCAGTGTGGGCAAGAAAGTTTATTTTGATTCTTCCTGGATGTATCTTGATATCGTTCTTAAAGGACTCAACTTTCCTAAGATAAAGGGGGATTAAAAATTGGTTTACCTATAGGGGTAGTGTTAATTGGGGAAAGGGGATTACCTTGCAGTTTAACTCTATATGAATATTAAAAAAGTAAAATAAAAAAAGAATAAACTAAACTAAAATAAAATAAAATTTAAAAAAATTAAAATTAGAAAAGCAAAAGAAAAACACGGGTATATGTATTAAGAAGTTCAGGTTAAAAGGTTATTAAGGAATTTGATGTACTGGACATCTCACTGTGATGATAAATAGGTGAAAAAATTATCTATAAAACAAATGAACCAGAATAGTGGGAACGAATTAAAAATAAAAGTTTTATCTATGAAGTAGTGGTGGTTGTTCTCTTGTCTTTTTTTTTTTTTTTTCCATTGGCTTTCTGGGGGAGGGGCCTGCCGTGTGGGTTTTCAGGCAGTGTTTCCTGAGTTAAGTCCTCCTGCCCCCCTCAAGTGGGTGGGTTTTGAGGAAACCGGTTTTTCAGGATTTTGTTCTCTGGAGGTTTTTTTGTTGTTTGTTCCTTTGTTTTCTCTAGCCTTGACAGCTTTTGATGGTTTTTTAGAGGTTTAGAGGAAAGCAATCTGCATCCAGACCTCCCTCTCAGAGAGAAGCCTCAGACTGTTCCCATCTGGGTACTCCAGAGCACATACATTCCCCCTGGGACACTGGCAGAGCATGTTCCCAGTCGCGGTCCCTTGGGACAGAGGAACTCCTCCTTGTACCCAAAACCATGACAGCAGCGGCTGTCTGGGCAGCTCCAGACCACCAGATAGGTCCCAAGCAGTGATATTACACTGAGATTTTCCCACTGGCCCGGGCTGGGAGTGCTCAGGAGAGGGCGTGGGGCGTGACTCAGACTCTGGTAGTGCGGTGGTTGCGCGAGTGGGGAGTGGAAAAAGGCTCTGGTTCTGCCAGCTGGTGTGTCCCAGCCTCTCATGGGAGCCGCACCCCATGCGCTCTCAGGCTCGATGGCGGCTCAGCGAACAAGACCTGGCTTCTTCGCTGCACTCTCTCTGGCTCAGCGCCAGAGGTGGTTGTCCTCGGTCCAGGGGTTTAAGCCCCCGTCCTTAACTGCCCTTATTCCCACAATTTCCCCCCATGATGCTTTGCTCTTTTTGAGTGCTTTCAACCAGTCTGCAAGTTAATGCTGGTCTCCAGTCCCAGGGCAGTCTCGTATTGGGGTATTATTTTCCAATGGGTCGCTTCTGGTGGCTCCCTCCCCCCTTTGTTTATCTTCTGATATCAGTCTGACATTCTACTCTGCTTTACCTGCCCACTGGCATCTTCTGCCCCCATAGAGATCCAAATGTGTATAATTCTAATCTCAGGCTGATTTCATGGGTGATCAGAGTTGTTTGGTAGGTAATCAGCTCACTTTAGGGTACAGGTTGAAATGGCGCCTCCTCCTAGTTCTCTGCCATCTTGTCTACCCTGAAGCTTATGATTTTGATGACATCCCAAAACTTTATTTTCACTTTTGTTTCCATTGCCTTTGGAGACATATCTTGAAAGATGTCTCTGTGGCTGATGTCAAAGAGGTTATTGCCTATGTTCTTCTCTGGAATTTTGATAGATTCCTGCCTCACGTTGAGGTTTTTAATCCATTTCGAGTTTATCTTTGTGTATGGTGTAAGAGAATGGTCAAGTTTCCCAGCACCATTGATTGAAAAGACTGTCTTTGTTCCACTGGATATGTTTTCCTGCTTTGTCAAAGATTATTTCACCATAGAGCTGTGGGTCCATGTCTGGCCTCTCTCCTCTGTTTCACTGGTCTGTGTCTCTTTTTGTGCCAGTACCATGCTGTCTTAGTGATCACCACTTTTTAGTAAAGCTTGACATCAGGCAACGTGATATCCCCAGTTTTGTTTTTCTTTTTCAATATTTCCTTAGTAATTCGTGGTCTCTTCTGGTCCCATAGAAATTGTAAGATTGTTTGCTCTAGCTCTTTGAAAAATGCTGGTGGAATTTTGATCAGGATGGCATTGAAAGTATAGATTGCTTTAGGCAGATAAACATTTTAACAATGTTTATTCTTCCAATCCATGAGCATGGAATGTTCTTCCATATTTTTGTGTCTTCTTCAATGTATTTCATGAGTGTTCTGTCGTTCCTTGAGTACAGATTATTTTTCTGTTAGATCAGGTTTATTCCCAGGTATGTTACGGTTCTTGGTGCTGTAGTAAATGGAATCGATTCTCTAATTTCCCTTTCTGTATTTTCATTGTTAGTGTATAAGAAAGCAACTGATTTCTGTACATTAATTTTGTATCCTGCCACACTACTGAATTGCTGTATGAGTTTTAGAAGTTTGGGGGTGGAGTTGTTTGGGTTTTCCATATAAATATCATGTCGTCTGTGAGGAGAGAGTGTCTTCTTCTTTGCCCATTTGAATACTTTTTTTTTTTCTTTTTGTTTTCTGATTGCTATTGTCAGGTCTTCTAGTAATATGTTGAACAACAGTGGTGAGAGGGGACAACATCCTCATGTTCCTGATTTCAAAGGGAAGACTATCAGCTTTTCCCCATTGAGAATGATATTCGCTGTGAGTTTCTCATAGATAGATATTAGGAAGTTGAGGAATGTTCCCTCTATCACTATACTTTGAAGCATTTTAAGCAGGAACCGGTGTTGTATCTTGTCAAATGTATCTTTCTGCATGAATTGAGAGGACCATGTGGTTCTTCTCTCTTCTCATTGATTTGTTCTATCACATTGATTGTTTTATGAATGTTGAACCACCCTTGCAACCCAGGGATAAATCCCACCTGGTCATGGTGGATAACCTTTTTAATGTACTGTTGGATCCTATTAGCTATTATATTGTTGAGAATCTTGGCATCCATATCCATCAGGCATATTGGTTACAAATTCTCCCTTTTGGTGGGGTCTTTCCCTGGTTTGAGGATCAGGGTAATGTTGGCTTCATAAAAAGTGTCTGGAAGTTTTCCTTCTGCTTCAGTTTTTTGAAACAGCTTCAGGACAATAGGTATTATTAATCCTTTGAAAGTTTGGTAGAATTCCCCAGGGAATCCATCAGGTCCTAGGCTCTTGTTTCTTTGGGAGTTTTTGATCACTTCTTCAATCTCGTTTTACTAGATATTGGTGTATTTTGGTTGTCAATTTCTTCCTGATTCAGTTTTGGAAGTTTACAGGAAAGCATCCATTTCATCTAGGTTGCTTAACTTATTGGCATATAAATGTTGATAATAATTTCTGATGATTGTTTTCTATTTCCTTGGTGTTAGTCTTGATCTCTCCCTTTTCTTTCATAATTTTATTAATTTGGTTCCCCTGTCGTTTCTTTTGGATTAGTTTGGGCAATGGGTTATTGACCTTATTGGCTTTTTCTAAAAACCAGCTTCTAGTTTATTGATGTCTTCTACTGTATCTCTAATTTCTAACTCATTGATCTCTGCTCTAATCTTTATTATTTCCCTTCTTGTGCATGGTATTGGCTTAATTTGTTGTTGATTTTCCAGTTGTTTAAAGTGTAAAGAAAGGTGGAGTATTCTGGATTTTTCTTTTCTTTTTTCTTTTTTTTTTTTTTTTTTTTTTTTTTTTTTTTTTTTTTTTTTTTTTTTTTTTTTTTTTTTTTTTTTTTTTTTTTTTTTTTTTTTGAGTGTGGCTTGGATGAGTATGTATTTCCTCCTTGGGACTGACTTTGCCGTATCCCATGGGTTTTGGACTGATGTGTCTTCATTGTCATTGGTTTCCAAGAATTGTTTAAGTTCTTCTTTGATTGCCTGGTTGATCCAAACATTCTTTTTTTTTTTACTTGAATTTTTTTTAAATTTATTTATTTGTCAGAGAGAGAGAGGAAGAGAGAGAGCCAGAGAGCGAGCACAGGCAGACAGAGTGGCAGGCAGAGGCAGAAGGAGAAGCAGGCTCCCTGCCGAGCAAGGATCCCGATGTGGGACTCGATCCCAGGACGCTGGGATCATGACCTGAGCTGAAGGCAGCCGCTTAACCAACTGAGCCAACCAGGCATCCCTTGAATTTTTTTATTTCTTTTTTTTTTCATTTCTTTTCAGCATAACAGAATTCATAGTTTTACACCACACCCAGTGCTCCATGCAATGCGTGCCCTCCATAATACCCACCACCTGGCTCCCCAACCTCCCACACCCCTGCCCCTTCAAAACCCTCAGGTTGTTTTTCGGAGTCCATAGTCTCTCATGGTTCATCTCCGCCTCCAATTTCCCTCAACTCCCTCTTCCTTTCCATCTCCCCATGTCCTCCGTGGTATTTGTTATGTTCTGCAAATAAGTGAAACCATATGATAATTGACTCTCTCTGCTTGACTTATTTAACTCAGCATAATCTCTTCCAGTCTCGTCCATGTTGCTACAAAAGTTGGGTATTCATCCTTTCAAGGTAAAGAAAGAGTCATATTGATATGAATACATTGATAGTAGGAGATCTTAACACGCCTCTCTCAGTAATAGACAGATAATCCATGCAGAAAATCAATAAAAAAACAAAAGCATTGAATGACACATTGGAGCAGGCGGACCTCATAGATATATACAGAACATTCCACCCTAAACAACAGAATATGTATTCTTCTTGAGTGCACATCGAACCTTTTCCAGAATAGACCACATACTGGGTCACAAAACAGGACTCAATTGACACCAAAGGACTGAGATTATTCTCTGCATATTCTCAGATCACAATCCTTTGAAACTGGAGCTCAACCACAAGGAAAAGTTTGGAAGGAAGTCAAACACCTGGAAGCTAAAGACCACCTTGCTTAAGAATCATTACATCAACCAGAATATCAAAGTAGAACTTAAACAATTCATGGAAACCAATGAGAATGAAGACATTTTGGTCCAAAACCTATGGGATACAGCAAAGGCAGTCCTAAGGGGGAAATACATAGCCATCCAAGCCTCCCTCAAAAAATTGAAAAATCCAGAATACAACAGCTGTCTATACACCTTAAAGAACTGGAGAATCAACAATAAATTAAACCAACTCTACACACAAAAGGGGAAATAATCAAGATTAGAGCAGAGATCAATGAAGTAGAAACTAGAGATACATTAGAACGTATCAATGAAACTAGAAGCTGGTTTTTTAAAAGAATCAGTAAGATAGGTAAACCATTGGCCACACTAATCCAAAAGAAAAGAGAGAAAGCTCAAATTAATAAAATTATGAAAGAAAAGGGAGAGATCACAACGAACACCAAGGAAGTAGAAATAATCATCAGAAGTTATTATCAACAGTTATATGCCAATGAGTTAAGCAACCTAGATGAAATGGACGCATTCCTGGAAAACTATAAACTTCCAAATTGAATCAGGAAGAAATTGACAATCTGCATAGACCAATATCTAGTAAAGAGATTAAAGCAGTGGTCAAAAACCTCCCAAAAATCAAGAGCCCAGGACCTGCCAGATTCCCTGGGGAATTCTACCAAACCTTTAAAGAAGAAATAACACCTATTCTCCTGAAGCTGTTTCAAAAAATTGAAGCTGAAGGAAAACTTCCAGACTCTTTTTATGAAGCCAGCATTACCCTGATCCCCAAACCAGGCAAAGACCTCACCAAAAAGGAAAATTTCAGACCAATATAACTGATGAATATGGATCCTAAGATTCTCAACAAGATCCTAGCAAACAGGATCCAACAGCACATTAAAACAATTATCCACGATGACCAGGTGGGATTCATCTCTGGGTTACAAGGATGGTTCAACATTCGCAAATCTATCAATGTGATAGGACAAATCAATAAGAGAAGAGAGAAGAACCACATGGTCCTCTCAATTGATGCAGAAAAAGCATTTGACAAAATCCAGCATCCATTCCTGATTAAAGTGCCTCAAAGGATAGGGATAGAGGGAACATTCCTGAACTTTGTAAAATCTACCTATGAAAGACCCACAGCAAACATCATCCTCAATGGGAAAAGTCTCACAGCCTTCCCGCTGAGATCAGGAACACGACAAGGATGCCCACTCTCACCACTCTTATTCAACATGGCGTTAAAAGTCCTAGCAACAACAATCAGACAACAAAGAGAATTAAAAGGTACCAAATTGGCAATGAAGAAGTCAAAATCTCTCTCTTCACAGATGATCTGATTCTTTATATGGAAAACCCAAAAGACTCCACCCCCAAACTACTAGAACCCATACAGCAATTCAGTAACGTGGTAGGATACAAAGTCAATGTACAGAAATCAGTGGCTTTCTTATGCACTAACAATGAAAATACAGAAAGGGAAATTAGAGAATCGATTCCATTTACTGTAGCACCAACAATCATAAGATACCTGTGAATAAACCTAACCAAAGAGATAAAGGATCTGTACTCGAGGAACTATAGAACACTCATGAAAGAAATTGAAGAAGACACAAAAAGATGGAAGACCATTCCATGCTCTTGGATCAGAAGAATAAACATTGTTAAAATGTCTATATTACCTAGAGCAATCTATACTTTTAATGCCATTCCAATCAAAATTCCACGGGTATTTTTCAAAGAGCTGGAGCAAATAATCCTAAAATTTGTATGGAATCAGAAGAGACCCCGAATCGCTCAGGAAATGTTGAAGAACAAAAATTAAACTGGCGGCATCACGTTACCTGATTTCAAGCTTTACTACAAAGCTGTGATCACCAAGACAGCATGGTACTGGCATCAAAACAGACACATAGACCAGTGGAGCAGAGTAGAGAGCCCAGATATGGACCCTCAACTCTAGGGTCAAATAATGTTCGACAAAGGAGGAAAAAATATACAGTGGAAAAAAGACAGTCTCTTCAATAAATGGTGCTGGGAAAATTGGACAGCTACTTGTAGAACAATGAAACTCAACCATTCTCTTACACCGTACACAAAGATAAACTCAAAATGGATAAAGGACCTCAATGTGAGACAGGAATCTATCAGAATCCTAGAGGAAAACATAGGCAGTAACCTCTTTGATATGAGCCACAGCAACTTCTTTCAAGTTATGTCTCCAAAGTCAAAGGAAACAAAAGCAACAGTGAATTTTTGGGACTTCATCAATATCAAAGTCTTCTGCACAGCAAAAGAAATAGTCAGCAAAAAAAGAGGCAACCCACGGAATGGGAGAAGATATTTGCAAATGATAGTACAGACAAAAGGTTGATATCCAAGATCTATAAAGAACTTCTCAAACCCAACACACACAAAACAGATAATCATATCAGAAAAAGGGCAGAAGATATGAACAGACACTTCTCCAATGAAGACATACAAATGGCTATCAGACACATGAAAAAATGTTCATCATCACTAGCCATCAGGAAGATTCAAATTAAAAGCACATTGAGATACCACCTCACACCAGTTAGAATGGCCAAAATTAGCAAGACAGGAAACATCGTGTGTTGGAGAGGAGGTGGAGAAAGGGGAACCCTCTTACACTGTTGGTGGGAATGCAAGTTGGTGCAGCCACTTTGAAAAACATTGTGGAGATTCCTTAAGAAATTAAAAATAGAGCTTCCTTATGACCCTGCAATTGCACTACTGGGTATTTACCCCAAAGATACAGATGTGGTGAAAATGTTTATAGGAGCAATGGCCACAGTCGCCAACCTGTGGAAAGAACCATGATGCCCTTCAACAGACGAATGGATAACGAAGATGTGGTCCATATACACTATGGAGTATTATGCCTCCATCAGAAACGATGAATACCCAACTTTTGTAGCAACATGGACAAGACTGGACGAGATTATGCTGAGTGAAATAAATCAAGCAGAGAGAGTTAATTATCATATGGTTTCACTTATTTGCGGAACATAACAAATAACACGGAGGACATGGGGAGATGGAGAGGAGAAGGGAGTTGAGGGAAATTGGAGGGGAGATGAACCATGAGAGACTATAGACTCTCAAAAACAACCTGAGTGTTTTCAGGGGGCGGGAGGTGGGAGGTTCGTTGGCCAGGTAATGGGTATTATGGAGGGCATGCATTGCATGGAGCACTGCGTGTGGTGCAAAAACTATGAATTCTCTTACGCTGAAAAGAAATAATTTTTTTTTAAAAGAATGCTGTAGTGTCCTTTTGTATCTCTGACTACAGTCTTTAGTTTAAAATATAATTTGTGTGATGTGAGAATCACAACCCTGCTTACTTTTGCAGTCCATTGACATGAAAGATGATTCTCCATCCCCTTCACTTTCAATCTGGATGTATCCTTAGGTTCAAAATGATTCTCTGTAGACAGCATAAAAATGGGTCCTGTCTTTTTATCCAGTCTGCTACTCTGTGCCATTTTATGGGACCATTTAGGCCGTTCATTCTGAGAGTGATTATTGATAGATATATGTTTATTATCATCATGTTGCCCGTGAGGACCTTTTTTCTATAGATTATCTCTGTAAATTTCTGATCCATATCACTCCTGGGATCTTTCTTCTTTTATAGGAACCCCCCTCCTTAATTTTTCTTGTATTACCAACTTGGTGGCTACATATTCTTTTAATCTTTGCCATTCTTGGAAGATCTTTATCTCTCCATCCATTCTGAATGTCAGTCTTGTTGGATATAGTATTATTCCTGCATGATCTTCTAATTTTGTGCCCTGTATATGTCTTGACAGCCCTTTCTGGCTTGCCTGTTTTCTGGTAGGTCTTGCCAGGTGTGACATTATTCTGATATTCCTTCCTCTGTACATAAGGAATTGCTTACGCCTAACTTCCCTTAAGACAATTTCTCTCAATTTGCTATTCCTGAATTTCATAATCACATGTCTGGAGGTCTTTTTACCCTTGTTGATCTTGGGGGGTGTGTCCTCTCTGCTCTAGGATGTGAATACTTTTTCTATTCCCTAGGTTAGGGAAATTCTCATCTAGGATTTGCTCAACTATACCTTCTAGTCCTCTTTCTCTCCACCCCGTCAGTGTTCCCAATAATTCTCACATTGGAATGTTTTATTGCACTGTTTATTTCTCTAATTCTGTTTTCATGGCTTCTAAGCTGTTTGTTTCATGCCTCCTTCTGATCCTTCTTTTCTATCATTTTGTCTTCTTGATCATTAATTTGATGTTCTGCCTCATTAACCCTAGCTGTTAGAGTAATTAGATTAAATTATATTTGATTTCATTGATAGCATTTTTTTATTTCTTTTCTTTTCAGCATAACAGAATTCAGTTTTACACCACACCCAGTGCTCCATGCAATGCGTGCCCTCCATAATACCCACCACCTGGCTCCCCCAACCTCCCACCCCCACCCCTTCAAAACCCTCAGGTTGTTTTTCATAGCATTTTTAAGTTCTGCCAGATCATCTCTCACTTCTGCCCTTAGAGAATCTATGTTGTCACTAATGGTTTTCTCCAACCTAGCTATTTTCTGCATAATAGTTACCCTGAATTCTATTTCTGACGTCATGGTTATGTCCATATCCATTAGTTCTGTGTCAGAGGGCACAGTCTCTGAATTTTTCCTCTGTTGAGGGTTCCTCCTCCTAGTCATTCTGGCAAGAGTTAGTTGTGTGGATATATAGCTGAATATATAACCACTATCCATTCAAGTTGTACCCTGGCAAGTTTTGGAGCAATCAGAAGGCACCATCAAGTGAAAGAAAAAGGAAAAAAAAGAAACAGACAAACAGAGCCCCACGTATAAGATTTATAAAGTAGAAAAATAAGAGCAAGCAAACAAAAAGCCCAACAAAGGAAAAGTAAAAAAAGAGAAAACCCCATCTAAAACGAACCCCAAGAATAAGATTTATACAGTAACAACAAAAGAGAGAGAGAGAGAGAGAGAGAGAGAGAGAGATTGAGAGAAAGACTGACAATAGAAAATGATACATAATTCACAGGAGGGGGTAAGGGGAGGTGGTTATAATCTCTCAATGTGGGTGAGGAAGGGTATTTCATTTCTTCCTGGGTGTATCTTGTTATCTTTGTTAAAGGACTCAACTTTCCAACAATAGAGGGAAATTAAAACTGGTATATATGGAGAGATAGTGTTGAATACTGAAAAAGGACTACATTGTATCTTAATATCTATATATTTTTTAAAAAGAAAAAAGTATATGTATGAAAAAAGTTCAAGTTAAAAAATTTACTCTGGAATATATTGTATTATGCATCCAGTTGAAATAGTAAACAGGGAAAAAATAAAAGAACAAGAATTTTGAAAATGAATTTAAAAAAGAGTAACATGTTGTTTCTAAGAAATATACAGACTGTGAGGCAATAATGGGAGCTCAATATATTGTTTTCCCCTGGTATTGGTGCTTTCCAGTTGTATGGGGACCCTGTGGTTGTCATCCTCTTGTTTTTTTGGCTTATTTTCTGGAGGAGGGTCCTGCCACATTGTTTTTCAGTCAGTCCTGCTTGGGTGGAGTTGCTCTGCCCACTATCAAGGGGCTGGGCTCAATGGAAACCGGATTCTGGGGCTTTTGTTCTATGGAGGTTTTTGTCCTCTGGTGTATTTTTGTACCTTTTCAGAGGGTCAGAGCAAAGTAAACTGTCTGCACCCAGACCTCCGCTCAAAGAGAAACCACAGTCTGCTCTGCTCTGAATAGTCCAGAACACACAGACTGCCCTTCTCTGCAATCTCTGTGGAACCCTGCAGCCTCCTACAGGTGGTGCACACCCCTAGCCATGGTCTCAGTGGTTGCCTGAGACCCCTGTGATCTCTGTACCCCTGTGCCACCAAAACCATGAGTGATTCTGGTCCAAGAGAGCCCAGTTCCAGCTGCTGCCATTCCAGGGACCACTGAATCAAGTCCATGCCAGCCATTCTCAGTGCCAGCAGCAATGGAGGCATCAGAGGTGGCTATGGTGGCTGCAAAAGCTGTCAGCCTCGGGTACCACAAACTGGAGCCTGCACTGTGCCTGCTCAGATGTGGGTGGGCACTGGCTGTGGGCGCATGCCAGCTGTGGCCGTCCTAGGACTGTGGGCTTGGGTCCATGGCTGCAGCCGCTCAGTCCCACCAATTGTCCCTTAAGTCCCTTTGTTCTGTTTGATTGCTATTATCAGTCTCCTCCCATCTTGCAGCCACCACTCTCTAAGCTATTTCTGGTCCCTAAGTACGGGGCACTTTCACATTGGGGTATTACTTTCTAATGATTTACTTCTGGTGGCTCCCTCCTCCTTCTATTTATTGTTCGATATCTGTCCACACACTCTCAATTCATCTGTCTTCCTCTGCCTTTGTAGAGATCCAGAAGTGTGTGATCTTACATCTCCGGCTGATTTCATGGGTGTTGAGAGTGCACTGGTAAGTATCTAGCTCAATTCAGGGACGAGTTGAAATAGTCTCTTACTCCTCTGTCATCTTGCCTCTCCTCCCTCTTTTTTTTTTTAATAGAAGGAGAGGGAGAGAGAGCGAGAGAGGTGCAGCGGGAGAAGAGAGAGAGAATATCAAGTAGGTTTCATGTCTATCATGGAGTCCAATGTAGGTTTCGTTTCCACAACCCTGGGATCATGATTTGATCCAAAATAAAGACCCAGACATTTAACCAATGGAGCCACCCAGGCACCACTAAAATTTGTTTTATTTTCTTTATTGTTTTTCTATATAGAAGGCAAATTTATTTATTTATTATTAAAATAAATTAGCAAACATAAGTATATCATTCGTTTTTGATGTAGTGATCAATGATTCACTAGTTGCATATAACACCCAGTGCTCATCACTTCACATGTCCTCCTTAGTGACCATCACCCAGACTGCATTCCTCCACCCACCTCACTTTCCACAACAGTCAGTTTGTTTCCCAAAATCAAGAGTCTCTCATGGTTTTTATCCCTCTCTGATGTCTTCTCTCTGCCTGATTCTCTGCCTCTTGTGATCTCTCTCTGTCAAATAAATAAATAATGGCCATGTGAAGATAAAAAGATCTCTGGTAAAGGCAGAAAAAATCCAGTAATTTGTAAATTGGGTTTATATATTAAATTTTTTTTGAGGATGTCTTGATTTTCCCTTTATTCTTTTTTTTTAATTTCTTTTCAGCGTAACAGAATTCATAGTTTTACACCACACCCAGTGCTCCATGCAATGTGTGCCCTCCACTATAACTACCACCAGGCTCCCCCAACCTCCCACCCCCTGCCCCTTCAAAACCCTCATGTTATTTTTCAGAGTCCATAGTCTCTCATGGTTCATCTCCCCCCCAATTTCCCTCAACTCCCTTCTCCTCTCCATCTCCCCATGTCCTCTGTGTTATTTGTTATATATTAAATTTTTATCATCTAAAAGATTTAAAAGGAGGGCGCCTGGTTGGCTCAATTGGTTGAGCGACTGCCTTCGGCTCAGGTCATGATCCTGGAGTCCTGGGATTGAGTCCCACATCGGGCTCCCTGCTCAGCAGGAAGTCTGCTTCTCCCGATGACCTCTCTCCTCGCATGCTCTCTCTCTTTCATTGTCTCTCTCCACCTCTCAAATAAATAAATAAATAAATAAAATATAAAAAAAATAAAATATTTAAAAGGCAAATGCATAAAAATAAGTATAAGTTTATGCTAATGTAATTCACAATAATAATATAAGTGGGGAGGATCATACTATAATGTAGTAGAGGATTGTTTGCAAGTGAATTTAAGTTGGGCTTAATTAAAAATATAATATTGTTCAAAAATATACAATATTGTTCTATTTTTTTAAATAGAAGGTTGTTTTATAATATCTCATAACTATAAAGCTTACAGCAAAGATAAAGATCTAGTAAAAAGAAAGGGCACATGTGCCCCAATGTTCATAGCAGCAATGCCCACAATAACCATATCGTGGAAGAAAGAGAGATGCCCTACAACAGATGAATGGATAAAGAAGATGTGGTTCATATATACAATGGAATATTACTCAGCCATCAGAAAGGATGAATACTGATGATTTGCATCAACAGGGATGAAACTGGAGGGACTATGCTCAGTGAAATAAGTCAAGCAGAGAAAGACTATTATAATATGGTTTCACTCCTATGGGGAACATACTGAATAGCTCAGAGGGGAAGGGAGAGAAATTGAATGAGAACAAATCAGAGAGGGAGACAAACCACGAGAGACTCAGGACTCCAAGAAACAAACTGAGGGTTACAGAAGAGAGGGGTTTGGGGGTATGGGTTAACTGGTTGATGGGCATTAAGGAGGACACGTGCTGGGATGAGCACTGGTTGTTATATGCACCTGATGAATCATTGAACACTACAATAAAATTTATGATGTACTTACTATATGCTGGCTAACTGAACCTAACAAAACTTACTAAATAAATAAGCAAATAAATAAAAATTGTAAAGCATCTATATATACATATAGCATACATATGTACATATATACAGATATGTGCATGTATATATACATATATAAGTAATAAATAAAGTATAAAGCATATATGTGTATAATATGCATATGCATGTACATGTATACATATAACATATATACATTTATGTACATATATATGCATGTATATATGCAAAAGGATCAGATTATGTCAAAATAAAAAGCTAATGAAACACAAATAAAGGAAATAATGGTGAGAATCAAAGACAAAGAAGATAGAAAACATAGAGAAAAAAATAACAAAATAGCAAAGGTGAGTCCTCTATCTATAAACACTTTTAATATAAATGGATTATACTTCCCAATCAAGTGGCAAAGATGGTTGGAATGGGAAAAAAATGATTCTACAATATCCTCCTATGTAAGACACTTTGTTTTTCTTCTTATGTTATGTTAAACACCATAGAGTACATCATCATTATTTTTTTTAATTTCTTTTCAGCGTTACAGAGTTCATAGTTTTACACACACCCAGTGCTCCATGCAATGCGTGCCCTCCACAATACCCACCACCTGGCTCCCCAACCTCCCACCCCCCGCCCCTTCAAAACCCTCAGGTTGTTTTTCAGAGTCCATAGTCTCTCATGGTTCATCTCCCACCCAATTTCCCTCAACTCCCTTCTCCTCTCCAACTCCCCATGTCCTCCGTGTTATTTGTTATGCTCCACAAATAAGTGAAACCATATGATAATTGACTCTCTCTGCTTGACTTATTTCACTCAGCATAATCTCTTCCAGTCCCGTCCATGTTGCTACAAAAGTCTGGTATTCATCCTTTCTGATGGAGGCATCATACTCCATACTGTATATGGACCACATCTTCTTTATCCATTCGTCTGTTGAAGGGCATCTTGGTTCTTTCCACAGTTTGGCGACCGTGGCCATTGCTGCTATAAACATTGGGGTACAGATGGCCCTTCTTTTCACTACATCTGTATCTTTGGGGTAAATACCCAGTAGCGCAATTGCAGGGTCATAGGGAAGCTCTATT
>PISX010016695.1:0-45426 GCA_004024625.1 Mellivora capensis
CTGGCACGTAAAATTGGCATCATGCGGTCCCTTTTGCCGTTCCTTGAAGGCAGCGTTGTCCTGTCTCAGGCCCTCAGCCTCGCTCTCCTCTCTGCCCCAGTGTTCTGCTCCACGTGACTCCTGGATATCCAGAAGGTCTCCACTCACTTCCTGTGGGTATTGCTCGATGTCACTTTGTGACACCTTCTCTGACAGCCCACTTCAATCTCAAGCCCCCCTCTAGCCCTGGCACTAACCCCCCCTCCATGCTGTATTTTTTGGCCACCTTCATTAATCATACTGAAAAAAATTTTTAATTTTAAATTTTGTGTATTGTGTATTTCCCTCCCTAGAATGCCAGCTGCAGGAGGCAGGGATGCCCGTGCTCCATCCCCAGTACTTACAGCAGTGGCATGACAGAATGCTAGTCTGTTTAGGGATGCCAAGGTGGCTCAGTGGGTTAAGCATTTGCCTTCAGCTCAGGTCATGATCTCAGGGTCCTGGGATCCAGCCCGCATCGGGCTTCCTGCTCAGTGGTAGTCTGCTTCTCTGTCTTCCTCGGTCCATTCCCCTATGCTCTCTTTCTGTCTCTCTTTATCTCTCTCTCTCAAATAAATAAAGTCTTTAGAAAAAAAAAAGAACACAATAGTCACTTAATAAATATTAGTTAAGTAAATAACAGTACTCAGATTCATTAAGTGCTTACTAAGTGCAAGGCACTGTCTTAAACATTTTTCATGTCTCATCTCATTTCATTTCACATTTTATGAGGTCAATCCTAATATCCCTACAGACAGATGAGGAAGCTGAGGCACAGCGCCCTCCTGGTGCTGCTAGCATGTGATGGAGTAAGAATTTTAATCCAGGTCAGCTGAATCCAAAGACTGAACTCTTAGCTACTCTGTATCTTGCTCTCAAATGAATGAAAACATGAATGACGTAAGAGTCATTATTTACTGTACCTATACCAGAAACAATGAATTTTGGAGTCAGAGCTAAGTTAAAATTCCAGATTTTCTCTCTATATTAGAATATATGATTCAGACAAGTTTCTGAGTTTCCCAAAGTCTCAGGGTCTTTATGAACAGAAAAGGAAAAAATGGATCTTTTTATCTACTAAAAGTTAGGTGTTACTATATTGTATCCGTTCTTGATCCATTACTGCCCCCTTGTGGCCAGTTAAAAAAATACCTTTAGCTGCTACGCTAAACACAAATGCCACCTTGATGGGTGTAGCCCCAAAGCCCGTAGTTTCTACAAAATAAAATAGCCCATGGTTCTTGGTTTCTTTTGTCCTCTGGATCCTACTGGTCTTCAGGGACTAACTGAAGATCAGGCTTCTTCAAAGGGAAATAGGAAAGACTAGCCCGTGTTGGTCCCTGTAGGGCAGAACAGTTCCAAAGAAATGATCCACCTCTGCCTTCGGCTCAGGTCATGATCTCAGGGTCCTGGGATCAAGACCCACATCGGGCTCTCTGCTCAGCAGGGAGCCTGCTTCCCCTCCTCTCTCTCTGCCTGCCTCTCTGCCTACTTGTGATCTCTGTAAAATAAGTAAATAAAATCTTAAAAAAAAAAAAAGAAATGATCCTTACGAAAAATAAGTTACCCAACCTCCCTACCCAAACAAATGCACATAAAAAGGTTAACAGGCTCAGGAGGTTTTCCAGTGTGTTTTCCACACCTTCAAAGAACACATTCTCCCTATATGATGGTTAATTTCGTGTGTCAACCTGACTGAGCCATACTCAGACAATATTCTGGGTATATTTCTGAGAGTATTTTTGGCTGATACTAACATTGGAATTGGTTGAGCAAATAAGCAAATTGCACTATATATTGTGGGTGAGCCTTGTCTAATCAGTTGAAGATCTGAATAGGAAAAAAAAGACTGAAGAAGAGGGGACTTGGCCTGCTGCTCTGTGGGCTGACACACAGGTCTTTCCTGGCTTTTTGACTCAAATGGAAGCATTACAACTTTCTGGTCTCCAGACTGCTGGCTTTGCAACTGATCCTTACACCATCAGTTCTGATTCCCAGGTCTTCAGACCTTCAGACTCAGAGTGGAACTACACTCTTCTGGGTCTTGGCCTTGAGGACAGATCTTCAGACTTCTCAGCCTCCATAGATATGAGCCAATTCCTTATAATAAGTTTCTGCCTCTCTCCTTCTCTGTGTGTGTATATGTGTGTTTAAATATACACATACATTCTGTTGGTTCTCTTTCTCTGCAGAATCCTGAATCATAAACCCTGTTTTATACACATTGTTTTAGAAAGTGAAAAAAAAAGGAAAGCCACCTCACTCATTTTTCCAATACTAGTATAACTTTGACATCAAGCCCAAGCAAAGGCAATCTGGGGTGAGAACATTATAGAATAAGCTTCGTTATGATTATAGATGCAAATATCCTAGATAATAAAACATAAAATAGAATCCACATTTTATAGAAAAAATAGAATAGAGTTTAGCCAAAAATGCAAGGATTGTTTAACACCAGAAAAACAATTCCTATATTCTGAATCTTAACACATTACAAGGATAAAAGTGTATGATCACTTTAGTAAATGTGTAAAAATCATTTGGTGAAATGAAACACATTTTTTCTTAATCTTAGAAAATTAAGATGAGGATAATATATCAACTTGATAAGGATATTTGCCAAATATCTAGACATCATACTTAAGGGTAAAACTCTAACATTCCCAGGGCACCTGGGTGGCTCAGTGGGTTAAGCCTCTGCTTTCGGCTCAGGTCATGGTCTCAGGGTCCTGGGATCAAGCCCTGCATCGGGCTCTCTGCTCAGCAGGGAGCCTGCTTCCCTTCCTCTCTCTCTGCCTGCCTCTCTGCCTACTTGTGATCTCTGCCTGTCAAATAAATAAATAAAATCTTAAAAAAAAAAAGAAACTAACATTCTCATAAAAATTTTTTTTAAAAAGTTAAGAATGCTCTCTATTCACAATTTTACTGGCATTTCTAGCTAATGTAATAAAATAATAGAAAGAGTTGCAGTTTAAGAAATAGAAAGGGGCGACTTCTGGAGTTGAGGAACCTCGCCTGAGGGTACCCACCTCCTCCCGGCGCGACTTTCCTGGCTCCCCTTCTCCTGAGCCCTGAAACTTCGCCAGAGAGTACCTTTAATAAATCTTGCCTTGTGCCTAAGGAAAAAAAAAAAAAAAAGGAAGGAAGGAAGAGTTAACATCACCCTAACATGCATATGATTTATTTTATATCTAGAAAATAAATGAATCTACACGCAAAGGATTAAACTAAAAAGAATATTTAGTAGGATTGCTGAATACTAGATGATCCAACATAAATTGATCAATTGATCGCATTCTTGTTGAATGCTTATTGGATTAGCAACAGGAAACAAGAAAATGTAATCAAAAGGATGCCATTTCCAATAGCAATAAAAATTATAAGAGACCTAGGAATATATATAACCAAAAATTGCTGGGTGCTTTCTCAGAAAATTATACAACTTTTTTAATGTAAAGGAATACAAACCTAACATATTCTTACCATACAATTCAGCAATCAGGCTTCTTGCTATTTACCTGAATGAGCTGAAATTTTATGTCCATACCAAAACCTGCACACAGATACTTGTGGTTAGCTTTATTTATAATTGCCAAAACTTGAAAACAAACCAAGATCTCCTTCAATCAATGAATGGAAAATTGTGGCACATCCAGACAATGGAATAATAGTCAGCTCTTAAAAAAAAAAAAAAAAAGGTAAGGGGCGCTGGATGGCTCAGTTGGTTAAGTGTCTGCCTTCAGCTCAGCTCATGATCCCAGGGTTCTGGGATTGAGCCCCGCATTGGGCTTCCTGCTCCATGGGGAGCCTGCTTCTCCCTCTCCCTCTGCCTGCTGCTCTGCCTGCTTGTGATCTCTGTCAGATAAATAAAACCTTTAAAAAAAGAAGAAAAAGTCTAAACATTTTTTAAAATATTTTATTTATTTATTTGACACAGAGAGAGAGATCACAAGTAGGCAGAGAGGCAGACAGAGAGAGAGGGAAGCAGACTCCCTACTGAGCAGAGAGCCCAATGCGAGGCTCAATCCCAGGACCCTGAGACCATGACCTGAGCCAAAGGCAGAGGCTTAACCCACTCAGCCACCTAGGCACCCCAGAGTCTAAACATTTTTTTAAAAAGTAAGCTATCAAGCTGTGAAAAGACAGGGAGGAAACGTCAATGCATATCACTAAGCGAAAGAAGCCAGTGTGAAAGGCTACATACTGTATGATTCTCAACTATAGGACATTCTGGAAAAGGCAAAACTCTGAAGACAGAAGATCAGTGTTTGCAGGGGTCGTGGGAGAGGAGGAGATAGGGCTAGAGCACAGATGATTTTTATGGCAATGAAACTATTCCATAAGATACTATAATGGTGGATACATGCCATTGTACATTCGTCAAAACAGGTAAGATATATAACGCCAAGCGTGAACCCTAATGTAAATTATGGGCTTTGGATGACAATGATGTGTCCCTATAGGTTCATCAGTTGTAACAGACTACTCTGGTGTGGGACATGCAGATGTGGGGGACATTGACAGTGGAGGAGCTATGGGGGGTGGGAAGCAAGGAGCATATGGGAATTCTGTATTTTCTGCTCAATTTTGCAGAAATTTTGTGAACCCAAAACTGCTCTAGAAGATAAAGTCTATTGTAAGAAGTAAAAGAAGACCTAAAGAAACGGAAATACGTCATTTGCTCATGGATGGGAATATTCAATAGGGTAATGATGCAAGGTAACTTGTAAATAAATCAATGATTTCAAAACTATTCCAAAAAACAGGAAAAACAAAACTTGAAGGGCTATTTCCTGGTCTGGACAAGCTCATTCCAAGTCCATTCGGAAGTGTAAAGGTCCAAAGGGCCTGGAAAATACCATGAAAAGAAAAAGAATGAAGGAAGGGGGGAAAGGGTGGAAGGAAAGAAGGAAGAAAAAAGGAAAAAGCAACGAAAAAAGAAGATAGCTAGAGATAAAGGGAATACTGCTGCAGAGCCATAGGATCGGTAAAATCAAAGTCTGATAATAACAGGCTTTGGGTAAGGACTCGCGGAAACTCACAGGCTGCAGATGGGAGTGTAAGCGACACCTCCACTTAGGGAGCAATGTGACAGTATTTTGAAAATTTGTATGCCCTACAATCCTGGCAGTTATAGACCCCTAGAGGAATTCTCCCAAATGTGCCCCAGGAGACATTGTCAAGTCTGTTCATGGCAGCACAGCTAGCAGGAAAAAATGCATCGACTGTAATGTCCACCGGTAGGAAAAAAAAAAAAAAAGGATGGCATGTGCTCCAATAAAAAACATCTGAGCAATAAAATAAATGAACCAGACAGACCCACACATATCAATATAATGTTGAGCAAGTAGCAAGGTGCAGGAATAAGCCACAGTGTGGAAAATTTAGGAAAAACATTTAAAAATCATGTTCTGGGGGTGCCTGGGTGGCTCAGTGGGTTAAAGCCTCTGCCTTCGGCTCAGGTCATGATCCCAGGGTCCTGGGATCGAGTCCCGCATTGGGCTTTCTCCTCAGCAGGGAGCCTGTTTCCCCCTCTCTCTCTGCCTGCCTCTCTGCCTACTTGTCATCTCTGTCTGTCAAATAAATAAAAATAAAATCTTTAAAAAAAATCATGTTCTGCTTGTTTATCATTGAGATGAAATTCACATGGCAAAATTCACCATCTTAACCATTTTGATATGTACATTTCAGTGTGGTTTTTCTTAAGTTTTATTTATTTATTTATTTAAAAGATTTTATTTATTTATTTGACAGACAGAGATCACAAGTAGGCAGAGAGACAGGCAGAGAGAGGAGGAAGCAGGCTCCCCGCTGAGCAGGGAGCAGGATGCGGGGCTTGATCCCAGGACCCTAGGATCATGACCTGAGCCGAAGGCAGAGGCTTTAACCCACTGAGCCACCCAGGCGCCCCTAGTTTTATTTATTTTAAGTAATTTCTACACCTATTATGAGGCTTGAACTCATGACCTGAGATCAAGAGGTGCGTTCTCTTCTGACTGAGCCAGCCAGGCACCCCCATCTCAGTGTTTGTTTCCTATTTACAGAGTTGTGCAACCATCACCACCATCTGATTCCAGAACATTCTTATCACCCAATAAAAGGAGTCTCTTGCCTACTGGGCAGTCACATGCTACTTCTCCTTCCTCCCTACCTAACAACCGCTAATCTCTTTTCTGTCTCTGTGGGTATGCCTACTCTGTAGATACAGACTCCCCTTTTGTGTCTGGTTTATTCCTTTATAATTTTTTATTTATTGGGGTGCCTGGGTGGCTCAGTTGTTAATCATGTGCCTTTGGCTCAGGTCATGATTCCAGGGACCTGGGATAGAGCCCTGCATTGGGCTCCCTGCTCAGCGGGAGGTCTGCTTCTCCTTCTCCCACTCCCCCTGCTTGTGTTTCCTCTCTGGCTGTGTCTCTCTCTGTCAAAAAAAATAAATAAAATCTTTAAAAAAAATAAAGATCTTGTTTATTTATTTATTTGAGGTAGGGGTGGAGAGCATAGAAGGAGAAGCCACCTCCCTGCTGAGCAGGGGCCTCAATGTGGGACTCAATCCCAGGACTCTGAAATCCAGACCTGACCTGAAGGCAAATGCTTAACCACCTGAGCCACCCAGGTGTCCCTTCCCTTATAGTGTTTTTAAGGCTGATCCAAGTTAGCACATAGTGGCCCTTCAAATTTCTTTTTAATGTTTAATAATATTCCCTTATGTGGATATACCACATTTTGTGGATCTCTTCATCAACTGATGGGCATTTGGGTTGTTTCCACATTTGGCTATTACAAACAGTGCTCCTAGGAACACACACTGTTTTGTTCATAGAAATAGATTAGAAGGATACACATTGGATTAATAATAACAACAATTCCTGGGAATCAAGGGAGGGGGAGGAATGAACCCCAGGAGAGGTACAAAGGGGCCTTCAGCTTTATCTGTGGTATTCTCTTTAATTATGTAAAAAAAAAAAACCATCTGGAGCAAAAATGTTAACAGTTGATTATCCTGGGTGATGAATACATGGTGTTTGTTACATTATTCTCTCCAGACTTTAAAAATACTGAAGGGGCGCCTTGGTGGCTCAGTCAGTTATGCAGCTGCCTTCAGCTGCATAACTGGTCATGATCTCAGGGACTTGGGATAAAGCCCTGCATCAGGCTCCCTGCTCAGTGGGCAGCCTGCTTCTCCCTCTCCCTCTGCTGCTCACCTTGCTTGTGTGCTCTCGCTTCCCCCCGCTCTCTCTCCAAATTAATAAATAGAAGCTTTTAAAAAATAAATTATATTAAAAAATATATATAAGAATTTACAAATTAAAACTGCACATATACATAAACGCACACACACACACCCCCAGGACCTAAACCTTCCTGTAGCGAAGGTCTGGTATCAGAGGTCTGAGGTGTCTGAGAAGAGCAAACAATGAGGGAAGGGGAGAGACTAAGAGCAAAAGGCCAGGCCCAAGGCCAGGGAGGAATGGCTGGAGGCCCTTGGAAACTTGAGGCAGAAGCCCTTGACCCTGCCTGCATGTGACTTCTGGGGCCCCTTGGGAAGAAGTCTGGTCTCCCTGATCTCTAGTGGCAGAGCCAGGACCAGGTCAAGAAAGAGAGAGAGGCTACAACCCTATCCATCCTTCTTTCTCAGTCTTGCTTCTGGAAGAAGTCAACCCCCTCGCCCCTCACGTCCTCATTTCCTCATTTCATCCTCACTTCCTCATTTCCTGAACCCTCTGCTCAGGACCAGCTACATAATTTGTGAGGCCTGGTGCAAAATGAAAACATGGGGCCCCTTGTTTAAAGGCCAGTGCTGGGGCAATTCCTAATTCCATGGAGGCCGCTGAAAATTCGGAGGTGTGAACAATCAGGAGCTTCTAGGTGATTGAACGAATGAACCGGGCCTCATTCATTTGCTCATTCACTCATTCATTCATTCAAATGAGGGCTTCTTATGTGGCTGGGCATTGTGAGGTGCTGGACAAACAATGGTGAGCATGGCACAGCCCAGCTTCCAGAAGCCTGCATTCTGGTGGGGGCTGTGGATTTAATCCCAGATGCAAAATAGATCATCACAAATGGTTGGAATTCCAGAAGTGCTGGGAAGGGGAAATGGCGGGGCCTGTGAGATAGACCCCAGAGGACAAGAAAGTCCCCACCAGAGAGTGATGCTGTAGTCGGGATCCTAGGCACGAGTGATGGGGTGGGAGAGGGGGAGGTGAGCCTGGGGAGAACATCCAGAACGTTCCTGGTGGGCTAGTGGGTGACATCTTCAAGGACTTGCAGGCCATACAGTGAGAACCAGAGAGGCCCTGAAGAGAGGGAAGAGGGGCCTCTATTGCTGGAGTACTTCGTTTATGGAACTCCATTCGTACTATTTCTGCTAAAATTGTCTTTAAATTGGCTCCCTTTGTATCCTTACCCTGAGCAATAATATTCATGAAATCAAAGGGCTGACGTACCGCTTACATTTTTTCTTATAACACAGCTGAAATTTAAAACAATGTTTAAATCCCTCCATGTCCCACCTAAAATCCTCTCTCTTAACCACCGCAGTTTGGAAAATCCTATCGTCAGGTCCTGTCTCAAGAGCCATGGGAGGCCTGTAACAAGATTTCAGCTGTGTGAGGCCAGGGGCACGGTCTCATTTACATTTTTGAAAAACGATTCTGACTGCTGTGGGTGGAGTGGATGTCAGGGCGCGGGAGGGACGGAGGGACACCAACACTGGCGGACACCGCTTCTGGACATGCTTCTGGAAGAAGTCAACCCCCTCCCCCCTCATGTCACTGCGGCATGCATGGCGGTGGGGGAGGGGGTGGGCCTTGGGGGTCTATGCGGAGGGGCAGCTTGGCCTTCCCACAGGTGCCCACCCAAGCCCCACCCTCCACCGCGAACCCAAAGCTCCTTTCTTTTTTGTCCCTGTTTTGACTCAAGGTCTTCCCAGATAAGTGGGTTCTTCTGGGATACTCCCACCCCTGTATCAGCACCCGAACTGCTGGGAATCAGGACAGTGTGTCCAGGGCACCTGTGAGAGCCTGGCTTCACGGTCCAGTTCAGGCTGACCAGAGTTAGGACCTCTGCGTCACATCCAGTCAGGCCCCGTGGTCTCTAGTCTGGCAGCAAGGGCTCCCATGACTCACCACTCTGCCAGTTGTTCTCAGTGGGCTACGTGGTTTCTACCACCGGCATATGTATGGCTTGTCAACCTGTAGGACCCAAAGTCTGCACCCTTAACCACTGGATCCAACCTTCCGCACTTGCCTTGCTCCCACGCCTTGTGCCTTCTGGAAAACTCAACTCCCCCTGCCATTGCTTCCCTGAAGACCTGTCTGTCCATTCTCCCTGCCCCAACCAGAAGTGGCTTTCTCCATTGCTGCTTCCAAACCATGACTCCTCCATTCTGCAAAACAATAAAACCTGTGCGCTCTTAAGGCTCCTGCAAAACTGCCCTCTGCTCCTTCAGTTCCATCAGCTTTTGGATGAGGGAGCTGGGGAGGAGGGCTGCCCCAGGGGCCGCCCTGGGCTAAACTACCGAGGCGCGTCCCCCCCCTCACTAGCGCCCCCAGGGCGGTGGGAAGGAGGCATTTCCAGCACATCCACACAGGGAGGGGAGGCAAGATCTGAAAATTGTGAAAAGCCTGGAGTTTCACTGGAAGGCTGAGGGTGGGCGATGGATAAGGACAGCGGGAAGAACAGAGGCGAGATAGTTTGGGAAGCCTTTGTTAAGACATTTGAAGTTGGTTCTGAAGGCAACGACGAGATGTCCAAGGGATGAAGCAGGCAAGTGGCAGGTCGGGATTGGTACTTTAGCAAGACAAGTCTGACTGCTACACAGAGAGTGGAAGGGAGTAGAGAGGAGACCCAGGCTGAGATCAGTTGGCGTGGAAGGCAGAGCTGGGTTGGTCCGGGATCAGGATCTAGAGCTTGTCAATTGGCTGGATGTGGTTGGGGGATGGGTTGAGAGGAGAAATGCACCATGCCTGGATTCTTCCGGTTTGGACAACTGGGTGAGTGGGAAGGGTGTGGAGCACCTTGTTGGGTGCTAGGAACTGAAGACATGAGCATGAGTAAGACCTACGAGGCCCGTGTCCCCACAGATAACATGCTCCAGATATGTGAATACTTTCTAGGTTTTCATGCATTCTGGGAAGGTAATTGGCAGAGTGTCCTGAGAAGGAATCATAGAGGCACCCACTAGGGAAGGCGGCCTCTCTGAGGAGGGCATAATTGAGCTGAGAGCTGGAGAATGAGAAAGGTGTTAGCTAGGGAAAGTGAGTCCTAGAAGAGGTCCCAGCTAATGCAAAGGTTCTACAGGGCCATAAGGCCAGTGCGGCTGGAGTCTTTGTAGGAAGCCAGGGAAGAGTGCTTCCAGATGAGAGATCCTGAAGACACTTCCTGGGGACGCTTTCCTCTCCTCCTGAGGAGGGACAATGGAGGGAATCACATTCCTCTGACCCAGCCTACGTCACCAGAGCTCCAGAGCCCACCCCTTCCTCATTCTCTGGGGCCCTGTTTCATGATTCTTCACTCCCTCTGGGATCTTCCGTCTCTTCTATGGGTTCATCTCCTTCAGCAGTGAACACCTCTAGTCACCCTCATCTATAAAAGTCTGTCTGGTGGATTTACAGTTTGAAATCCCATCCAGGTAGCACCACTGTGACTGCTCCCACCTGTCTAGATACTGCTCAGTCTCCTTCACTGTCCCTTCCATGTGGGCCTTCCTTGGGGCTTCTCTCTTCTCCTCTCCACCAACTATTGCATGGGTCGAGGTAAAAAATATTGGCCTGCCACCTCTCTTCTGAGGGCCCCCAAGGCTTGTATGCCCAGGTCTTCCCTGGTCATCCTCCCTCGGTCCTGAGTCCCCATCTTTCATAGAGCCATTGCCATCTCTCCAGTACCCTACACTAGAAACCTGGGAGTGTCTTTTTCTCCCTCACTCTCCACTGCATTTGTAAGAGAGGCAAAATAATTTTCTCCCTGCTCTTCTGAGTTCATGGCCAAGACGCCTGCAATAAAAGGCAGATTAACAAGGCGGGGGGGAAGTACAAGTTTGTTAACATGTATACCTCAGGCATACGCAAGAGACACTCAGGGGAAAAAAAATAAGTAACTCTCTGAGGTGGCTTAGAATTCAGGCTTAAATACCTATTTTGATAGGGGAAGGGAAGAGACGATATAGACCTCTTAGGGGAGAGCAAATGATTTTTTAAGAAAGATGAAGAGTCCCTTAAAAGGATAGATGAGAGGGGCACCTGGGTGGCTCAGCTGGTTGAGTATCTCCCTTCAGCTCAGGTTATGATCTGGGGTTCTGGGATCAAGTCCCTCATCGGGCTTCTTGCTCAGTGGGGAACCTGCTTCTCCCTATGCCTCCCACTCCCCCGTTTGTGCTCTCTCACTCTCTCTCTCTCTGTCTCTGACAAGTAAATAAAATATTTTAAAAGAAGAAGAAGAATATGTGAGAGGCATAATAGTTTGTGATGCAGTTTGTCTGGGTGTGGTGTTGACTTCTAGCCTCCTCTTCTGTGATAAGTCAATCCTCCTCCGCCGACAAAACTCCTGGGAGAGGACTGATTACCACTGAGTCCTTTTGGAGGATCAGTCTTTAGGAAGATAATGGGAATTCAGAGAAAGCCTCTTCCTGCCTTTGATGTTTTTCAAGAGTTCCTAATAGCAATTTTCTGCTATTTCTGAATAAGCCCCTCCCTTTTTTGCTGGTAAAATAACTGACATTTATTTTTAAGGTTAACAATCTTTATTCTCTTTCCTAGCGTTTGGCTTGTTTCAATGAACAAGAATCGCTTTTTAGTTTGAAAGAGTAAGTAAGTGATATCAGGACAAAGAGAAGGGCCCAGATGTTCACTTTTGGAGAGAACTTTTCTGGCCTTTGCAGCTAATCACCATCCCTTCCCTTGGACCTACACTATGTCCTCTCCAAGGCATTCATCATGCTTCAATGGAATGTATTTGTTTGCATGCCTGTCTCCCATGCAAGTTATCTTGGCTGCCTGTATCCAGCATATAATAGATATCAGGTAATTACTGGATGGAGAGATGGATGGATGGACAGATGGATAGATGGTTGGATGGATGGATAGATAACCAGCACGTGACAGGTGTCAGGTAATTATTACATGCACAGACAGAAGGTTAGATGGATTGATAGATGACTAGGCAATTTACTTCTCTCTCTTATGGGCTGCCCAACATGTTATCTGTGCCTCATTCAGAAATCATTGTTCATTCTTTTTTGGAATTTTTTTTCATATGCTTTTGTCATTTTTTTCAATAAACTACAAGCTACTCAAGGGCAGGGTCTGTGTCTTCTCCATGGTTTCTCCAAGCTACTCTTGCCTTACACTCATGGTTTTATTGAGTCCTCACAACAATTTTGTGAATCAGACACTCTTTTATATGTACACTAGCTTCGTTGAGATGTAATTCACAAATCATACAATTTACCCATCTAAAGCACGTAACTCAGTTTTTATAGTATATTCACAGAGTTGTACAGCCATCATCACAACCAATTTTAGAACATTTTGATCTTCCCAAAATGAAATCCCCTACCTATTACCAGACACTCCCCATTTCCCCTCAGCTTCTCCCCACCACCAGTCCTAGGAACCACCAGTTACTTTCTATTTCTATGGAATTGCATCTTCTGCACATTTTGTGTAAATGGAATCCTACAATGTGCTATCTTTTGTGACTGGCTTCTTTCACTTAACATGGTGTTTTCAAGGTTGATTCATTTTGCAGCATGTACCGGTACCTTTTTTTTTTAATTGCTGAATAATAATTGCATTTCATGGATATCACAGTACCCAGACCAGGTAATGCCAGGGTGGGTGGAGAACAATAGAATGGAGCTTCTCAAATTTTATTGGGAATCTTCATAAAATACAGATCCTAGGGCAGCGGGTGAGGGGTGGGACTTGAGATGCTACATTTCTAAGAAGCTCCCAAGTGATGTTGAGCGACACAGAGGGTTTCCATCTAAAGGTCAGGGAACTGGGGGCTCTTTCTCATATAAGGTATCCATGTGGCTTTAACTCCACTGGCTGCCAAGATCACATCCCCATGGTGACTGAGTTCTTTCCAGACATCAAATTTCAAGTGAGAATTCAGCACAGTGAGGATGGCTACTTTTGAGGGATGATTTGGTCCATCTCTGAGTGGAGCCTGCTGAAGCCTCCTCTTTTCTCTGGGTCTATTTCTGTGCCAGAGCCAGATCATGGGTCAGGAAGCCAAGCTGGTGGCCTGCAGAGCTACCCTGGGTGACACATACATCCCCATCCCTCGTGGGTGCTCCTCTCCCTGCTTATGGCCACCAGACTTTCATGACAGACTCCTGTTCCCAGGTGTTCAGACAATGAGTTACTGAACATGTCTTTTTTGTCAAACCTCACAAATGAATTTGTGGGTATGAAATGCTTTGTCAACTTCTAGGGCCATCTGTAAGAGGCAGGTTTGTTGAGAGTCTGTAGTATTTGGTTGATGTGTTAGCTGAGGTCCTCCAAGAAGCAGACACCAACGTGGGATTTGGCATATGAGACATTTATTGAGAAAATTCCTGTGAAGGATGAGGGGGATGGGAGCAAAAGTCGTCAGCGAGAGCCTACAGGTCATGACTTAGGTCTGACACCTGCTAGCTGAATGGAAAGGAAGAGCTTCAGATGGCGATTTTGTTTTGTTTTAGAGAGAGAGAGAGAGCGCTTGCAAGGGGGTGGGATGGGGGAGGGGAAGAGGGAGAGAAAGAATCTTTTTTTTTAAATTTTATTTATTTATGAGAGAGACAGAGAACACAAGCAGGGGGAGGGGCAGAGGGAGAGGGAGAAGCAGACTTCCCACTGAGCAGGAAACTAGATGTGGAGCTCGATCTCAGGACCCTTGGGATCATGACCTGAGCCAAAGATAGTCACTTAACCGACTGAGCCACCCAGGTGCCCCAAGGGAAGGAATCTGAAGCAGGCACCACACTCTCATGACCTGAGCCAAAATTAAGAGTCAAACACCTAACTAACTGAGCCACCCAGGAGCTGCCAGACTATAGCACAGTTTTGAGGAAATCTCGACCAGGCAGATAGGGAGCCCGTGAGCCGAGGATATCCATTAGAGGAGTCCACTGCCAGACAGGAAAAGGCTGGCACTCAGACATCACTCCACCACACTCATCGTTGGCTGTGGCCCCTGCTTGAACATGACAGTGGAGCCAACATGACAACAGCTGCCAATAAGTACACCCCCCGCCGCAGGTGTTCTGAAGGAGTTAGGAGGGGCACGCTTCCATCCTACCAGCTACCAGTGGTCAGGCTGCAGACATCACACAACCTCCCGAGCCTCAGTTTCCTCATCTGTCAGGCTACTGATAGCACCCACTTTCCATGACCATTGTGAGGATTGAATGAAATGGTATGGGTAAGCCTCGAAAAATGTAGTCATTGTTATTATTAGTATGATTTTTGACAGCATGAGATTTAGAGCAAGAAAAACTCAAGTCTCAGCCCACTCTTGCCAACTTTATGATCTCGGCCAGTTACTCTCCAGGGCTTGGAATAGCGCCTGGCGTAGAGGAAGGACTGTGTAATGTTAGCTGTTAATGTCATTATTTCCAAATAATAGCATCGGGTCCATTACTCCTGGGGAAGGCCACAATCTAGAATGGCATTCAAGGACCTCTGCAAACTCGCGACTCTACTTTGCAGTTTCCTTCCCCATTACACGCGTGCATGCAGATGTCCACACATATATGCATGCACACACACACACACACATACACCCATAAAGTCTAGCCTCATTGGACCACTCACAGCAACCTTGAAAATGTCATGCTGTCATAACACAGTATTGTATAAACCACTGTCGGCCAAGTGCTTATTTTATGCCTGGCACTGTGTGAAAGTTTACATATATTATATCATTTCTATTCTACCAGCGAGGAGACTGAGTGGAGGAGGAATGTGAAGTGACTTATCCAAGCTAATAAATGGCCTCTCCATCCCTGGACCTCTGTTTGTAGAATGTTCTCCCTGCCTCTATTCCATTTCTTCCCTCTAAAACCCTATTTTCCTTTAAAGGCCCACTTCCATTGCCACCTCCTTCAGGGAACCTTCCGTGATCGTTAGTTTCAGTATAGATAATCACTCCCTGAGTGCTGGGGCTCCTGTCCCCTGTCCGTGGCATCTAACTCCATAGGCATTAGGTTGCAATAATTGATCTGGAAGTCCATTTTTTCCCACAGGATTGTGACCAGTACCAGGGAAAATATAATGTCTTCCCCATCTTTGTAGTTGGGATCCAGCCTGGGGGCTCTGAACACAAAGACAGCAGCTATGAATCTCCTCATTTATACCCTTGACCTCCACAGATGATAGGTCTTTTTTTAATACCCTGGTTTTTGGCCGTGCCACACACGTTTAGTCCTGGTTTGAAGTTTGAAGATGATGTCTTACACATAGTGTTCAGTTAATGGTGGTTTAGTTGTGGCATTTTCTGACTAACTGTAAAGACCAGCAAGAGGTCATGCGGATTCCCAGCTCTCGATGTGGGGAGGACAGGAAAAGAAATATGTCTTTCCTCCAGTGGTCAGATACTAGGCCCCCCTCTTCATTAAAGGGTTTACTGATCCCATCACACAGATGGGGAAGCCCAGAGATGTGACAACCGCTGTTCAAAGTTCGCAGTTTGTCTTGGTGTTGGAACCAAACCTCTAAGATCTCAAAGACCCTGTCTTTGCACAAGGAAAGGTCTTCCTTCCTGAGGGGCAGAACCATTGTTCCTTATAGGGAAGAGAGCTTTTGTAGGTAGAATCGGCCTCCTGCTGGGAGGATGGGGCTGGGTTTCCCCTGCTCTTACCTTCAGAAAGTCTCTAGATTCAAAGCACTTTTCACAAGTTTTACACCCCCCCCAACACACAGACACTCACAATACACTTACTTGTTCTTTAGGTCTCTCCCCAAGAAGGACAGATTGACAGAATATTTAATCCATAGTTCTGTCCCCAGCATTACCCAGAGCAGAGCGAGCCTGGCTCTTAGGAACACAGAGTTTGTTGAGTGACAAACGGATGGATCAGGAAGGCAAAGCATTTATATTTCTGCTGTAGTACAAATCAGCTGCCGAGACCTATGCCCGTGTCCATCTCATTACTTTGAAGTTTTTTCTTCTTCTTTTTCTTCCCAGCCCTGACCCATTCTTGCTCTTGACAGGTCAGACCATCTATCAAGCACAGACCTACTAAGAGTAGCATCCACCCCAGTGGGAAAAAAAAATTGCACCCCTTCCCATTTTGTTTTTGAATTGAAGTACGGTTGACACACAATGTCACATGAGATTCAGGCGTACGACAAAGCGATTGGACAAGTCCGTACATTGTGCTGTACTCAACCCAAGCATAGCTCCCATCTTTCCCCATACAACGCTAGTACAATACCACAGACCGTATCCCCTATGCTGTACGCCTCACCCCTGTGACTCATTCATTCCACAGCTGGAAGCCCTTACCTTCCACCCCCTTCCACCCATTTTGCCCCCTACCCTCTGGCAAGCTTCTGTATTTGTGGGTCTGTTTCTGCTTTTTGTTTGTTTGTTTGTTTGTTTTATTTTTTAGATTCCACATATAAGTGAAATCATGTGATATTTGCCTTTCTCTTTCTGACTTACTTAGCGTAGTACCCTCTTGGTCTATGCATGTTGTCCCAAAGATCTCGTTCTTTTTTGTGGCTGAGTAATATTCCACTGTGTACATCTATGCCCCATCTTCTTTATCCATTCATCTATCAAGGGACACCTGGGTTGCTTCCGTATCTTGGCCATGGTAAACAGTGCTATGATAACCATAGGGGTGCACATGTCTTTTTGCATCAGTGCTTTCATTTTCTTGGGGTAAACACCCAGAAGTGGGATTACTGGATCATTTGGTTTTCTTATTTTTTTTAAAGAATTTATTTATTTATTTGAGAGAGAGAGAGAGAGAGCACATGAGTGTAGGGGGCAGGGGGAGAGGAAGAAGCAGACACCCTGCTGAGCAGGGAGCCCTACATGACATGAGGCTCCACCCCAGGACCCCCAAGATCATGACCTGAGCCAAAGGTAGACACTTAACCAACTGAGCCACCCAGGTGCCCAGGTTTCCTATTTTTAATTTTTTGAGGAACCTCCCTGCTGTATTCTATGGTGGCTGCACCAATTTACATTCCCACCAATGGTGCATGGAAATTCCTTTTTTTCTCCACACCCTCAACAATACTTGTTATTTCTTGTCTTTTTGATTGTAGCCATTCTGACAGGTGTGAGGTGATATCTCACTTAGTTTTAATTTCTATTTCCCTGATGATGAGTGAGGTTGAACATCGTTTCATGGGTCTGTTGGCCCTCTGTATGTCTTCTTTTTAAAAAGTGTCTATGTAGATCTTCTGTCCATTTTTAATCAGATCATTTGGGTTTTTTTTTCTTTTTGATGTTGAATTGTCTAAGTCTTTACATATTTTGGATAGTAACCCCTTATCGGCTTTGTCATTTGCAAATATCTTCTCCCATTCAGTAGGTTGACTGGCCTGGTCATTTGTCCAGCATCTTCCCAGGCTGCTTTTAATTTGGATCAAATCCTGTCTGAATTTTGAAGGTCTGGGGTCCAGGTGGCTTTTTTGGTGACTTTGCAAAACTCTCCCTTCTAAGATGAACTAAGAGATGCCCCTGTATTTAGTTGTGGGGGAATCTTAATTTTTCTTGATTTCCAGAACCTTGGGAACCATCTGTGATGCTTATCTCTTACTCCCCTTGTCCAATTAATCACAAATCATACTAATTTTTTTTAAAAAGCCAAGCCACTTCCTCCACCTCCATAGCCACTACCCCAGTGGCCATCACTTCCAGGTCTCCCCGTCCCCACCCTCTAATCCTTTTCCTTTCTGTGGGCAGAGAGGTGTTTTTAAAAATGTAATTTGGAAAAAAAATGTAATTTGAGTAAAGGCGCTTCTCTGTTAAAATCCTTCAGTTCCACCCTTTGATCTCAGGATAAAGTCCAAAGTGTTTCAAGTCTCCAAGAGCAGGCAGCCTTTTCCACCTCCCACTGGGCCACAGTCCTGCAGGCTCAGCTCCAGCCCACTCCCCCTCAGGGCCTTAACACATGCTGTTCTCCCTGTCTTCCTGTGGGTAACTCCCCTCTCTTCTCAGTACAAGGATAGCTTGAGAATAGTAGCAATTAACATTTACACAAACGACCTGTGTGTTATTAGCTTGTTCTCACCCTACTATGTGAGTACCTTCATGGGTCTATTTTCAGATTGGAAATCTGAGAGTCAGATGTAAACTTCTTGCTCAAAGTCATATAGGTAGCAACCCCACCACCCCCACTAGACAGTCCGCTGCGTGAGGACAGGGATGATGTGGGCTTTGCTCATGGGTGTCCAGTATTCATTGGTTTTATTTAACAAATATTGATTGAACATTAAGAGTGTGCCATGTTGGGCACTGTTCTAGGTCCTTGCTTTCATGAAGCTTATATACAGTGAGGAAAAGACAGATACCTAGTGGGTAAACATGTATTTGAGCAACGTAATTTTAGGTAGTTAATAAGAGCCTTGAAAACAAGAGAACAGGATGGTGTGTTAAAGATGAACAGTATTGGCAGGCTACTTTAGACTGCAAGGTAGTCTGGGAAGGCTTCTGTGAGGAGGACATCTATCTACAGAAAGAGTATTCCATAAAGGTGTTTCTTGAATTAATGCACCAACTAGACTATAAACTGCATGAGGCAGAGAGGAACTTCCTCTGCCTTGTCTACCATGGTATCCTCTAGTACTCATCTGGCACGGACATAGACTGAGCCCCAATTAACCATTTCTCTGAATGAATGAATCTGTAAATACAGATTGTGTGAATTTCTGTGAATTTCTTCATTCCTTTACTCAAATCAGTAGTTTTCAATGGGAGTGTCTGTGTCCTTCTGGTAATTTCTGAATTCATTTGTCAGGATGATAAGGAGGGTGGTTCCTGGCATTTACGGAAGAAGGGATGCTGTAGATCTTGCAACACATGGAGACAGTTCCACGTAATGTAGACTTGTCCCACATACCACATGACTTTCAAATGAC
Source organism: Mellivora capensis (assembly GCA_004024625.1). Taxonomy (NCBI): domain Eukaryota; kingdom Metazoa; phylum Chordata; class Mammalia; order Carnivora; family Mustelidae; genus Mellivora; species Mellivora capensis. The sequence goes on from PISX010016695.1 coordinate 19,101, forward strand.
ATCTTAGAACCTCATGTAGGTGAAAAAAGTTTTAAACTGTTGTAGCCTACGCTGACTCCTTTTTATGTAGAAACAAAGTATTTTTAACTTATTTTTTATTTTTAAAATTTTTACTGAAGCGTAGTTGACATATAATATTATATTAGTTTCAGGTGTACAAGATACCAGTTCAACAGGATATGCTCACCACAGTAAGCATAGTTACTCTCTGTCGCTGCACAAAGTTATGACAATATTTTTTTTTAAAGATTTTATTTATTTATTTGTCAGAGAGAGAGAGAGATCACAAGCAGGGGGAGCTGCAAGCAGAGGGAGAAGCCTGATGTGGGGCTCCATCCCAGTACTCTGGGATCATGACCTGAGCAGAAGGCAGACGCTTAGGCAACTGAGCCACCCAGGCGCCCCGTTATTACAATATTCTTTTTTTTTTTTTAAGATTTTATTTATTTATTTGACACAGAGAGAGAGATATCACAAGCAAGCAGAGAGGCAGGCAGAGGGAGAGGGGGAGAGAGAGGGGAAAGCAGACTCCCCGCTGAGCAGAGAGCCTGATGCGGGGCTCGATCCCAGAACCCTGAGATCATGACCTGAGCGGAAGGCAGAGGCTTAATCCACTGAGCCACCCAGGCGCCCCAATTACAATATTCTTTACTGTATTTCCTATGTTGTACTTTTCATCCCGGTAATTTATTTCACAACTGGAGGTTTGTACTTCTTAATCCCCTTCACCTATATCATCTATCCTCTTCTCCTCCTCCCTTAACAGAAATATTTTTGCTCCCTTAAATGTCAACTGACTACCCGGTAGTGGGGGATGGTTGTATTTTGTTCTTTGGAGGCTTTACCGACATTTAACCCATCCCCCATGGACACTCCCGCAGATGTGGCTGTCGGGGTCTGGGTAACTACCTCTGCGTCCTATCACTCTGAAAACTTCAGAACGTCTTCCGTATTGGGGCCCAAACATTTACCTGCTGAACCACTTATTATATCGTAACTATTTCATGTCATGTTTATTTTACAATAAGCAACACGTGGATTATAAACGTTGGGGGCGCCTGTGGGTGGGTTACAGGTGTTCTGGTCCCGGACGGCCCGGCGGTGTGCGGTCTACCGGGCTGGAAGGCGGCCCCTGGGTCCCGAGGAGACCCCAGCGGAGCGGTCCTCCGCGCACCAGGGGTCGCTGTGGCGCCGCGCGGCCGCGCCGGGTCTCTCTCGCGTGGCCGCCCCGCCTCGGGCCCCCGGGCCGAGTGGGCGGGCACGACTGCGCCCAGGTCGCGAGGCGCCCTTCGACCAGCAGCGCCCGGGGCGGGCGGGTATAAATGGAGCGGTGGCTCCCCCAGCCGCCTCTCTCCGCCCCGGGTCGCCGCAGCTTCTACCGCCTTCGGGCTTTAGTACCCTGAAGGAAAAACAAGAAAAGATTAAAAAAAAAAACCAAAAAACACACACACCCGAAAATGCTTTAAAACCTTAAAAAAAAAAAAAAAAGAGAGAAAGAGAAAAGCGCATCCTCCTCGGAGAGCCCGCGGGGAAGTCACTTCTGCACGCTTCCGGCCTGCCCGCGCCCGCCGCCGCACCTTGGCGTCCGTCGGTCCCGTGGTGAGCCGCCCGCCCGCGTCCACGCGCCTCCGCTCCGGCCGCCCCCGCGCCGCGTGGCAGCCCCGCGCCCGCCGCCCTCGACCCCTGCGCGTCGGCCCCGGGCGCACCACGTGTCCGCGCTGCCCTTCGCCGGCCCGGCGTGGGAGGAGGCTGCGCGCCCGGCCCCCGGGGCTTGCCGAGTCGGCGCCGACCAAGATTTGGTTTCCCTCTTCCCCAGGCTGCTGTAATCTTAAACCGCCGGGAGCCCGAGGCCTATATTTATAGAGAAACGCGTGTCCCGGAGGCCGCCGTGGGCACCCTTCGGTTGCCTCTTGGAGAATTTTTATAATTTGGAGGGGAGTCCCCGTTTTAGGACGTTATTTTTTTCCCCCCTCTTTCGAAATTTGGAGCTTCAGACCAGGACAGCTGCAAAATTACAAACTCCCAGGGAGGGCCATATTGTTTTTGAGAGCCTTTTGTCTGCGGTTTTGCAGTCTCGAACGAGCTGTCCCCGAACTCCTTCCGGTCCCCCGTCTCTCCGAGCCTGCTCCGGCGTCTGTTTAGCTTCGCTCTGCCACCTGTGAGCCGCGGCGCGGGCCACGGCTCCGAGAAGAGCCCCTTTTGTCCTGTGTGGTCCCTATAAGAAGTTCTCCTGGCGGGGCTCGGGGTGGTGGGGGCTGGGGAGATGAACGCTGCGGCCAGCAGCTACCCCATGGCCTCCCTCTACGTGGGTGACCTGCACTCGGACGTCACCGAAGCCATGCTGTATGAAAAGTTCAGTCCTGCGGGGCCTGTGCTGTCCATCCGGGTCTGCCGCGACATGATCACCCGCCGCTCCCTGGGTTATGCCTACGTCAACTTCCAGCAGCCGGCTGACGGTGAGTAGACGCTTATATCCCCAGATTCGTGGCATCCTAGGGGGGACCCCCCGAGTCTGCCCGATGCAGGGGTTGAGAATGAAGCTCCTGGCATCAGGTGACCAGAGTTTCAGTCTTGCTTCCACTGCTTGCTAACTGGGTGACCTTGGGCATAATCAGTGGTGGCGGTGGGGCTGGAACCCGAGGAGACTGTACAATGAGATTTGGAGAAAGTCCCTGTCACTCCATGTATGTGGTCCTGCTTTAAGTGGGACCCTTGTCTGGTCACTGAGCCTGGGTTCATGCTCCTCATGGGCCTGCCAGAACAATTGAAACACAATTCTTGTTGAAATTTTAGATTCTAAAGCTGTTGCTCCCATCCCTATCTTTACCCTGGACTGAGTCTCTTTGCTTTTGTATGGATAAGGGGTCTTTCAGGGCAAGTGGGAGGTGGTGGGAACAATTCTGTTCGTTTTACTGGAGCAGGGGCTCACGATGGCGCCCTGTGCACGACATGTGCCAGGCCAGCTCCTGGGTCTGTGGCTTTGGTCCTGGGGTGGAGGACTCCTCTACTCCCTGGACAAAGCCCTGGGCGGTGGAGAAGGGGTATCCAGGTAGTCTGGGGAAACACTGCGGGGAAATTGACTGGTCTGGTGGAGATGATGGCCTCACCTGTGGACAGAGCTTCATCCTTGTCAAGACCCTTCTCCTTCATCCCATCTGAAGAAAATGGGGATTCCTGACAGGGAAAAGGAACTGCAGAAGGTTGGAGGCTCCACTGGGAGTGCCAGCGCCGGGCCCCGCCAGCCCAGGCCCAAACCCGGGCCCTTGCTTGGAACAGTGGAGAGGTATGCTGCAGGCGTGGCCAGAGCGAGGCCAGAGGAAACCTAATCAGGGGCCGCACGTGACTTCAGATTAAAAGGGAACAACTGTAGAGACCATTACTGGGAGAAACAAGCCATTCTATGGCAGAGGATCTCTGCGTCCCTATTTTTGTCCACACTTTGTTCGCCCGTGAAGCACAGAGAAATGTCACTTGCCCAGGCTGCAGCTGAGACCAGAGAATCCGACTTGTTGAGAGATGAGAGGCGCTGCTACCCTTACCTCCCTGTGTGTGCTGAGCTGTGTCTGGCCAGAGGGCACAAAGGTGGCCAAGTGTGGCCTTTGGGGGCAAGTAGTGGGTACATTGGCTGTTGCCTGCCTCTTTGACACTTTCTGATCAAAAGTCCTGTCACTTGGTGATAGTAGCAGAAGCCACTGGTCAGTGAGTCTGCCAACACATGCCTCTGCAGGTCCTCTCCCTGCTATAAATAAGTGCAGCCAGATTTGTTAGGCTAAGCCGACTTGTCTTCTGCAGCGCTGTCTGGAAAGACACCGGGAGCTGTGTTGAAATGGCTCCTTTGCTGCTAATCATTGAGACCCTGGGGTCCCAGATAATCCTCCCAAATGACCGCTTCTGTGCCTGGACTTTTCCTGAGTTGGACCTGCCCCAGTCTCCCCTTTCCGTGACCTTCCCTCCCACACTCAACCAGCCTACCTGAGAAGGTGGGAAAGGTGGTTGGAGAGGAGTGAAAAGGAGATACTCCCTCCCTCCACTGACTGGACAGTTGGGCTTGTGGGGGGGGCAGAGTTAGGGAATTTTGTGTTCTGTCTTAAGTGAGGGTGGTACCTTGAGACAGGAGAATCCCCCTCTGACACCTCCCTCAACCCCTTCATGGAGGAGATTCTGAGGCGTTTCATTGCATTAAGTCAGGAAAAGTGCTACCAGCTCTGGGATCCTGTTACTTAAACAATAAGAGAAGGGTTCCTCCTGACAGGTGATGGTACGTTTTCGTTTCTGGTCCTTTAAGTGGTCTCTGGTACACACATGGATTTGTTGGGAAGCTAGGGAAGTGTCCCAAGGCGCTGGATGGAGAACTTGGTTGAGCCGCAGGGCATTTGAAGTTGTAGAATTCCAAAGAGTTCAGACTAAGACTTGAGAAGGCCTGGAAACCATAAAGTGCGGAGCCTACTGCGTTGCCTGCTTAGAAAGATGCGGCTTCAACCTTATCGTCCGGATAATAAAAAGACTGTTTCCATGTGTGACCATTAGTATCTATCATTTTGAGGTTCTTGAATCAATTTCTGTTTTCAGAAATTGAAAATACAAGAAACTGGGCTGAATTCAGGGATAGCACATTCTCCCCAGTCAGTCACTCCTAGATTTTGTTCTGTCATTTGTCTTGTAGACAGATCGTAGACAAAATGACAGCTAGTTGGTAATTTTGATGTAATACCTTACTGAAAAATAATCAAAGTCTGGTATTAGTTTCTTAGTCAGTAGTTAGCTGTGTGGCTTAGCCATCCCGGACATAAGTTTGCTCGTTTCATGAAGTAGATAGTATCACCTGGGTCACCATGGGTGGTAGGCAGCTAAGTCTGCATAACTGATACCACTTAGTCAAATGTGCAGTTTTGTGATGTGAACTTGGGGCCAGAATGCCATTTAGATGGTCTTGCCTGACCCCCTTATCCAAAAAGCGTACAACCCAGAGGGCTGGAGACTTCTGCCAGGAAGCAGAGCGACTGGCCAGAAGGATGCCCTCAGGAGCAACACAGGCTAGGGGGATCGGATGCCCTTTTATTTTAATAGAGTTGCCTTTTGTCCGAGTGATTACCTGAAAAGTCCTAGACTCCTCTGTTCCTGGGATGGTGGCTGTCATCTACACGAGGTGACATTTTATTTCCTTGTTTGAAATGTGTTTCTTTCTTCCAGCTGAGCGGGCCTTGGATACCATGAACTTTGATGTGATTAAGGGAAAGCCAATCCGTATCATGTGGTCTCAGAGGGATCCCTCTTTGAGAAAATCTGGTGTGGGAAACGTCTTCATCAAGAATCTGGACAAATCTATAGATAACAAGGCACTTTATGATACTTTTTCTGCTTTTGGAAACATTCTGTCTTGCAAGGTAAGCACTGATTAAATGACTTCAGAGTAATTACTCACGAGAACAAGAGAAATACTCAAGGGGGAACAGCCTTGGAATTGGGCGACAGGATATGGTCATTTTTGAAATGCTAGAAATGGCTCTGCAGCCTACAAGTTACCTGTAGGTAATCTTGTGCCACAACCCAGTGTGACCAGGAGGTGGTTTGTGCCTTTGTTTATTCTTTCTTCTGCCTAAAATATCCTTCCTGTTTCCTACCTTTGGAGGGCATCAAAAGGTTTCTCTTTGCGTGGCGGCGGCAGGGGTAGAGCAGGGGCTCGGGTCTCCAGGCAGCTGTACTTAGTCATTTCAGAAGTGTAAAATCATCCTCTTCCTTCTCTGCACCTGTTTGTATGGAGAATTTTGTACAACTGGTGTGGTGATGGTTTATGTGTCTAACTCTGCACTTAGACTGAAATTCTATTGTGGGCTTGGGAACTGGTCACTTTTCCTGCAGCACGGGGCTTTTGCACCCAGTCTCAAGGTCTTTTAGTGAAATAAAACACTCGTAATAGAAGCAGCCTAATAGTGGCTGTCATTTGTAAACGGAACATCCCTAAGGTGCCTGGTGGTATGCTTCATGTTAGGAAAACTTGATTGTTGTGCTGTAGTCTTCTGTCTTTGGACCGTAGATGGGCCAGCGGCCTCTCAGATCCCGGTAACTCTGAGTACAAGACCATGTGGTTCTCGGATCTTTGGGGGTGCCAGTGGTGCCACAGTGGTCTGCCTTGTCTCTGGCAGGTGGTGTGTGATGAGAACGGCTCTAAGGGTTATGCCTTTGTCCACTTCGAGACGCAAGAGGCTGCTGACAAGGCCATCGAGAAGATGAACGGCATGCTCCTCAATGACCGCAAAGTGTGAGTGTCCCAGTCCGGAGCAACAGCCATCGCATGAGCCAGCCGTGGCCCCACCTCGGTATTAACTGGCACACACAAGGCGGCTACTGGTTCTCTCGGCCCAAGTGTGGCCTGCTCCTACCTCTCCACTCCAGGGCTGGTGAGTCTCCCTGCCCGAGCCGTGGCAGCCCTTTTGACTCGCCAAGGTGGGCTTCCTGCCCAAGCCATGGCCTGCCTGCCGCCTCTCCCTTAAAAGCATTATCTGTCCGTGGGTTTTGTGAGCACTGGCAACTGGGGCTTGCTGGAAGGCAGCTCTGAGCCCTTTCTGAGCAGGGGTCTTGGCCAGCGGCAGAGTGGAGAGGGCCCTGGACTGACCAGGAGCTGTGTACTAGCCATGTGATCTTGGCTTTCCTGTGACTCTGGTCTGTCCATGGGGTCATTTGCTAGGGGTTGATGCCAAATTGTCCCCAGATCTCCACTTGGCTAAAACTTATGACTCAGTGGCCTTCTCATACAAGGCTGGCTCCACAGTAATACTTAATCTGGTTATAATGAAAAATCTCATCTGATGGCAGAAGACACTGTTCATTATAGACCTTGTCGCTTTGGTGTGGTTATGCAGAATAGGGAGGTGGGGAGGTCTTAGCCATGCAGGGAAAGAAGAGACAATAAGTCTTGGCTATAGCAACCAAAAATCATCTCTGTTCTTTGTGGGGCGCCTTTTTATATTGAGCAGACCAGGGGATGAATTTTCTTGATAATGTGTATGTGGCCAGTGGTATCACTGGAAAGAGATCAGAAGATTTTCAGTGTGTGGATACATTCCCCCACTTGTGTCAACAACACGGGAATGAGTCCAGTGCAAAAGCAAAGGCTACCTCACAGTTTACTCTAGCAGTCTCACCCCTAGCACTAACCCCTGTTAACAGTTTGGTTTGTATCCTTCCAGACCTTTTCTATGCATTTACATAGATGCACAGAAATGAACGTTTTAAAAACATGGTCATCAGGTTTCTTCACGAAGGCAGTGTGATGTGGTAGGAGTAGCCCTGGTCTGAGCCAGGAGTCCTGGGGCTGGTCCTTGCAGGACAGTTCCGCCTCTCTCTTTCTGCTGGGAAGTTGGGGCGTCTCTGAGCTTGCTGTCTTGGTGGTTGGTTGGGGACTCATGTGTTTTAACCTCTCCTGTCAGCCTTTAACCTGTGTTCCTTTGGGCCCCCTGGAAATCATGATTTGTCTTCCGGGTGTTCACTGTTTTCCATGGTCTCGTTTTAGGTTTGTGGGCAGATTCAAGTCTCGAAAAGAGCGGGAAGCTGAGCTTGGAGCCAAAGCCAAGGAGTTCACCAATGTTTATATCAAAAACTTCGGGGAAGAGGTGGATGATGAGAGTCTGAAAGAGCTGTTTAGCCAGTTTGGTAAGTTGGGCTTCTTCGCCCTGCATTCCCCCTTCCACAGTCCGCCAGATGTAGAGCTCCTGTACCTTAGTTGCTTAAGAGATGATGGCGCCCCAGCCCAGAAGTTAGCTACCTTGCTTGACAGGGTCACAGAGTAGATAGGAGTAGACTTTTGGCTTCATCCTCCCTTGTCCCAGGCCCAGGGCCATCTCAGTCGCTTGGCCAGAAGTGGAAGGCTAGGCCTGGGGCCTCTTTCTAGAGCTCATCTGGCTTCAGTGAGAGTTGGCTTCATTTGGGCTCCTAGAGAAGCTGTCTCTCCTTGAGCTATAACCGAGATGGTGTTACTAATAGTTCTGTCCTTTGGTAATAGGTAAGACCCTAAGTGTCAAGGTGATGAGAGATCCCAGTGGGAAATCCAAAGGCTTTGGCTTTGTGAGTTACGAAAAACACGAGGATGCCAATAAGGTGAGAGTCCCATGAGGGTCGGGGAAACATTCGCAGAAGTAGCCCCCAATTATGGGCGTGACCTGCCTGGCACATAGTGGAGTGGGGCTGCCATTGCCCGAGTGTCATAGTGATGTAGTTACTGGCCTGAGGGGACTTCATGCGGCAATCCATCATTTACCTGTTCCCAGAGCACTTGGCACCTACCTGTGACCTCAGTGTTCACCCCTGTAGGTTGAAGGAATAGGATGGGTGTTTGCTCCCCTTCCTCCTGAGGGGCCTCGGGCCCTAGGAGTGGCGGAGTTGCTGACAGTAGCGGCTGCTTGTGGGGAAAGCGTGATGCTGGGCACTCAGCACGCGCCACTCTCTTCCCACAAGAACGTGAGAGACTCCTCGACACCCAGATTAGCAGCCTCGGCTCGTGTCTGCTGTGCTTGTATTTATAAAACTACCATTTTTTTCTGCATCATCTGGACCAATAACCCATTTAAGTAGTAACCCCATTTTACTCATGAGGAAGTTTGGATTTGCTTAGCTGCCTTCAGATGGAATGAGATTAGTTCTTAACTCCTGTAGGAAAGATTTCCTTCTCCCAATATTTGGTGGGACTTTCAGGCCTCCAGAGCAAGGCCCCTGCCTCTGCATTTTGATTGAAGACCCGTTTCCTCTTCAGGCTGTGGAAGAGATGAATGGAAAAGAAATCAGTGGGAAAGTGATTTTTGTAGGCCGTGCGCAGAAGAAAGTGGAACGGCAGGCCGAGTTAAAGCGGAAATTTGAGCAGCTAAAACAAGAGAGAATTAGTCGGTATCAGGTGAGAGGTGGTCTTAGCACAGCCTCCTATCCAGGGTTTTACTGTGGAACTGGCAAGAGCACCCTTAGGTTAAGCAGGCTTTCTCTTTGGGGACTGGGAATCTGCCTCTTCCTTTCATTTCTCCCAAGATCCTCAGGTGTATAAGGAAATATCTACCAGAAACAGGCGGAAGATTGATTTATTCATTTAGGGACTCATTCCGGAAACCTCAGTCTGTTCTTATTTGTATGAGTTCTTTGTACTTAAATGCTCACCGTTTGTTTGAGTGGGGGCAGGGGCCCCGCTGGTGCCAGCGGCCGGCCAGAGCGGCTGTGCAGAAAGCCAGGCCCACACTGGGGGTCCCTTCAGAGACCTCGGCGGGAATCTCAACCCTGAGCCTGCATCAGGATCCCCCCACAGGGCTTGTGAAAACATGGCTTTCAGAACCCCAGAATTTTGATTCAGTGGATTGGGGTTTGGGCTCAAGAATTTGCATTTCTAAGAAGTATACCCAAGAAGGGGGTCTAGGACCAAATTTTGAGACCCAGTGTCTTAGGGAGTCTGTGGGGTACAGATTGGCATTAACAGTGATCCTTCTGCTTCAGGGGGTGAATCTCTACATTAAGAACTTGGATGATACCATTGATGATGAGAAGTTAAGGAAAGAGTTTTCTCCGTTTGGATCAATCACCAGTGCTAAGGTATTCTTTTTATACTGAGATTTGGGATCGAAAGTAGAAATTGCAATTTTTTAGAGGTTTATTGGCATTTGTTTCATTGAAGGAGTGGACTCTAACTTGTGTTCGTTTCTGAGAATAGATACACTCATCTAGCCAGTCCCTCCTGGCGTTCAGTTACGTGTCTGAGTATATGGTCTGGAGAGGGCATTTCGTTACATATACGTGGCACAGCCTCCCAGACACTGAGGTGTGGAGGTCATCTGAACAGTCCCCCCATCTTGACCCCCAAGCACCTGAATCTTTCCCATTCTTTGCTGCTCTGTGCTGGCATGGGGACAGATGGTGCGACAGTATGAGCAGAGGAAATCCAGACAGGTTGTTTTCCATTTGTCTTGGGGCCTGTCTCTACGACTCTGCCACACTTCATCCTTGAACAAGGGTATTTTGAGGACTTGGGAACTGGGATTGGGACTTCTGGCCTGGCCGTACAAAGCTGAAGGTGGAGGACGGGAGTGGAAAGGTGGCTCTTTCACGGTTTGCATGTGCATCGTTTCCTTGGTTTTCTTTGATTATCCCGTCAGCTGATGCAGCAGGGCGAGTGCATGTGAATTCCCTCCTAAAGATGACGCGGAGTCCGGGGACAGGAGAATGTGGGTTATGTGAGGGTGGTGCGTGCACGGGTGGGGGGGGTGTCCCGGGCAGTGATGGCATGTGAGAGTTTGGAGTCATAGCCTGATGCAGACGCTGATGCTCCTGGGAGGTGCAGCACACGTCAGAGTCCTCTTGGGGTTGAGAACAGAGGCTGAGTGAGCTGGGAAGGACGTGGGGATCCTGCCTTGGCCCTTAGCTTTAAGTCCCGCACAACCTGGGAGCCTCTTCAGAGGGACGTCAGTGTCCGCAGGGAGTTGATCAGGGCCCGCCCTGTCAGGATTTCTTGTTGCCGTGCCCCTTCCCTCTTATCACCTTGACTGGCCTTCATCAGTGTGAGGTATGGTGGTCTCTCCTTGCTTATCAGCACAGCTTGAGTTGGCATTTGTAGGAAGAGAATAAAAGAACTGTGTCTTGGCAAGTTTCACAGGCACCATTTTCAAGATCAGGGTATCATGTTTTCAGACACTGCCCTGGACCATCTCTTTGATGGGGTCCATTGAATTGGTACACATCCTTATTTTCATGTCCTCCACCTCCGGAGGGCTGTCCAGGAGCAAGCTAAGACACAAAATGGTGCTGAGCACACATTGACCTGTTGCTATCCGTGTTTCTGAGGAGGTAGGCCAGGGGTAAGCTATAAGTGACCTTTTCAGGTGAGGAGAACTGTCTGTGAATGACGGGCTGTATGTGGGGAAAGACGGCCTGAACCGGTAGGCCTTGGCTTGGTGGCATTTGGCCGTAGGGGGTCTGGTGGGCATTGAGCTTCAGAGAGGGTAAGCGTTTCACATAGCTTAAGGGTACCTAGCCTAGGTGGCTCAGTCAGTTAAAAATCTGATTCTTGGTTTCAGCTCAGGTCATGATCGCAGGGTCCTAAGATTAAGCCCCACATCTGGGCTCTGCTGAGTGTGGAGCCTGCTTTTAACCTTCTATTCCTCTGGGACGCCTGGGTGGCTCAGTCATTTAAGCATCTGCCTTCGGCTTGTGATGATCCCAGGGTGCTGGGATCAAGCCCCTATTAGCTGAGCAGGGAGCCTGCTGCTCTTCTGCTTGTGCGCACTCTCTCCCTCCCTCCATCTTCTCCCTCTGCCCACCCTCCACCCCTGCTCCCATGTATGCATGCATGTGTGTGCGTGTGCGCACGCGCTCTTTCCCTCTCTCTCAAAAATGTATATAAATAAATAAACAAGAACTTTGGGTCGGGGGGTGCCTGAGTGGCTCAGTTGATTGAGCATGTCTTTGGCTCAGGTCATGATGCCTGGGGTCCTGGCATCAGGCCCCTCATTGGGCTCTCTGCTCATTGGGGAACCTGCTCCTCCCTCTGCCACTCCCCCATTTGTGCTCTATCTATCTCAAATAAAAATCTTTTTTTAAAAATCCCACAGCTTAGAAATTGCTGAACTGGGACTAGAATCCAGCTGTCTTTTCTAGCTGGTCATCTTTCTGCTGTTAACTCGCATTGAATTAATGGTGGCAGTCATTGGTTTTGTAACTCCTATGTGTATGTGGTATTTCAAAAGCATATCTTTACCTTGCTAAGAGATGATCAAAGTTTTGTTTAACGAGGTCTTGGGCAGATGAGTTCTACAAGTAAATAACTTAACACTGTCCAGATCTCTAGTGGGTACCCAAAGGTAGCTACTGCGCTTCTAGGTGTCAAGAAACATCTTTGGGTTCCTTCTTTAACCATTAGCCATTTCATAGTGTTTAGAAAATTAGGATCACCTGGGGAGCTAACAAAGAAAATGCCTAGGTCCTGTCCTTAGAGGCTGTGACTTAATTGGTCCAGGGTATATCCCATGACAGGGCTAGAGCTCTTCTCCTAGACTTGGAAACTCTTGCAGTAGAAACCAGGTTTTTTGGCTCTTAATAGCTGTCCCCCAATATAGAACACCTTTTCCTTAAGTAGCTGGTCCCTTTGTAGGTAATGTTGGAGGATGGGAGAAGCAAAGGGTTTGGCTTTGTCTGCTTCTCATCTCCTGAAGAGGCGACCAAAGCCGTCACTGAGATGAATGGACGCATCGTGGGCTCCAAGCCACTATATGTCGCTCTGGCCCAGAGGAAGGAAGAGAGAAAGGCTCACCTAACCAACCAGTACATGCAGCGGGTGGCTGGAATGCGAGCGCTCCCGGCCAACGCCATCTTAAATCAGTTCCAGCCTGCAGCTGGCGGTTACTTTGTGCCAGCGGTTCCACAGGTGGGTCTGCTGGTGTTCATGAATCTTTGGAACCTTCCCTCGATGGCTGTTCCGAAGCCTGTGGTGGTTGGGGAGAGGGGTTTTGGATATTCGAGTTCGGGCGGTCAGCGTGAAATGAAAATGAATGAAAATGAATTCATTCTCACTCACGCAGTAGTTAGAATGAAAGAATCCCCATTAACTGGCCTTTGAATATTCCGAGAACTTCTTGAATAATTAGCCTCGGGCCTGGAAGTGAGAGGAGATGAGACTTTTCTCTCATGTGGATTCAAGTCCTTCAAGTAAAAGGGCCTGGGTGCTCTTTCTTGCAGGCTCAGGGAAGACCTCCGTATTATACACCTAACCAGTTAGCACAGATGAGGCCTAATCCCCGCTGGCAGCAAGGTGGGAGACCTCAAGGTAGGTGGTGGGGAACGGTGATTTGATCACCCAGCATATGCCTCCCCGCCTTGCCCCCTCTGAGGCGCAGCCTGGGTTCTGGTCTACATGCTTCATCAGCGATGCACAATTTTTGTCTTCACCAGGCTTCCAAGGAATGCCAAGTGCTATCCGCCAGTCTGGGCCTCGTCCCGCTCTTCGCCATCTGGCTCCAACTGGTAATGCTCCGGCCTCTCGCGGCCTCCCTACTACCGCTCAGAGAGTCGGTGAGCAAACTGGCCTTGAGAAGTGTGGCCTGGGGAGGAGGGAGTCAGGTGACTAGGCTCTGCCCAGGGTTGGTCAGTTTGTTGGGCCCACGTTCTAGTTCTGGTTCTGTAATCTTAGCTGCGTGCTCTGGTTGGTACGTGAGGAGCAGAGAAACAATGGGAGTTCTAGGAGTGTCGGTGACTTCAAGAATGCTGCTCATTGGTGACTCATGTGAGAGAGGTTAATTATAGAAGCTTGTTAGCTGGATGACTACAGAGGCAGCCTATTCTTTTGGGTGGGGTTGGGAGATTGAAGGAGACTGTTCTTTACAGACTGTCCCGTATTCCAAGAAGTGGAGGGAGTTGTGTGTTCTCTGTTGGCTGCTCCATGAAAGTAGCAGTCGTGGTCCTGTGTGCGATGTGTTGTGTGAACAGGCTTTGGAATGGCTCCTTCCGTGAGACGTGGCCAGTTGGACACCTGCTGCCGACACTGATGTGCATTTGCTGGTCTGTTGTAGGGTCTGAGTGCCCGGACCGCTTGGCTATGGACTTTGGTGGGGCTGGCGCCGCCCAGCAAGGGCTGACTGACAGCTGCCAGTCTGGAGGTGGTATTGGATGCACACAGAAGGGGGAAAGCTGGGATTTGACGGGTCTTTGCCCAGACTGACGGGCTTTAATCTTGCTTGTTCTTTTCCTAAGGTGTTCCCACAGCTGTGCAGACCTTAGCACCTCGTGCTGCCGTTGCTGCTGCTGCTCCGCGGGCCGTCGCACCTTACAAATACGCCTCCAGCGTCCGCAGCCCTCACCCCGCCATCCAGCCTCTGCAGGTGAGGCCCGCCAGACTGCATGTTTGCGCTTGATTGACAAGGTGCCTGGCTTTGATGCCTCCCGCAGGTACTCAGTGCCCGCTCCGTGTCAGGGAGCCGTGTTTCCTGTGGCCACACTGCCTGTCAGGGGCTCTGTCCTGGGAGAGAAGGAGCTGGGAAGTATTCCTCCCCATAGCAGTCTACTCAGAAATGCCCCAGCAGAAAGAGCTGGTGTTTCTGCCCTCCTCTTTACAGTGTGTGTGTGCTCGCTTAGCTCTCTGAGCTGCTCGTGTCTGCTGGCTGAGTTGATCCTTAGCTGTTCTGCAAAACTGGGATGTGAAGGCAGGAAAGAGCTTCATCTGACAGAAGAGAAGTTCAGCTTTAGAAGTCTTAAGTTGGGGTGGGGGACTGGAGTCAGAGCCCAGAAGTAACCGGCGTAGAGGAGCCACAGTCTGCCTTGTGGGCCCTAAGTGACTTGCTCGTGCTTCCTGCTGTCTAAATGCAGGTGCCTCAGAGCCTTACTTTCAGGCCCGTGACTGGCATTGACAATGCATTCTGACAGTCCTGGGGCACTTGATAAAATTAAAACATTTGGTATGATGAAGTGATGTGGGATGTAGTTATAAATGGAATCATTTGATGGTCTGAGCCTTGTAGGTTTATTTTCTTACTCCCTTCCTGTCCCTTTTAATAGCACGCGGTTTTTATTGTAGTTGGTTTTGTGTTTAAGCTTATAACTCTGTTTCTCCTCTAACTCCCTCATTCCCATGCTGTTATTTCCTTGGCAGCAAGGACCGCCACCTCCTTCTCTGTCACATAGTAGGCTTTCAGACTGAGTGGTCAGGCTCAGGACCATCAGGCTTGTTGCTAACCTGCTGCCTCTCTGGTTCCCAGGCACCGCAGCCTGCGGTCCATGTGCAGGGCCAGGAGCCCCTGACCGCCTCCATGCTGGCCGCAGCGCCCCCCCAAGAGCAAAAGCAGATGCTGGGTGAGTGATCCATGTGTTTGAGGAAGAGAGGGCCGGAGCCTGGCACTGACCCGAACGCCGGTGTCCATTCACTGGGAGTTAGCCTGGGCTTTAATCAGATCTCTTTCCCCAGGAGAACGTTTGTTCCCACTCATCCAAACCATGCATTCAAACCTGGCTGGAAAAATCACAGGCATGCTGCTGGAGATCGACAACTCTGAGCTGCTGCACATGCTGGAGTCCCCCGAGTCGCTCCGCTCCAAGGTGAGCCGGTCCCCACACTGTGCGGCGGCCGGCGCACGGGTCTGCCATCTCCTGACCCTCTCCTCGAGTCTTGCCTATGAGTTGCGAACTGCTGTGGGGGTGGAATTAGGAAGAGCAGGCCGCACCGGGAGACACTGCTGCCAGGCCTGCGAGCCAGGGAGGGGCCGAGGGCCTCTCCGCAGATGTCACTAACTGCCTGGAGATTCCTCACAGGTGGATGAAGCCGTGGCGGTTCTACAGGCTCATCATGCCAAGAAAGAAGCTGCCCAGAAGGTGGGCGCTGTTGCTGCTGCTACCTCTTAGACAAGGAGAAACCGTATGTTTGGCTGTTTTTGTTTTCTGCAATGGCTTTACTTACAAATACCTTCCTAAAAGATTCAGGGCAGCACAGAGAGCCCCTATACCCCCGTAACCTGGGCAGGCTGTCACCTGGATTCTCTCTGTCATCTGGAAGAGTTAATTTGGAGAAGAAAGAACAGGTTGTAAACTGTAAGGAACAAATAACAGTTTTCTTTATGAGGAGCCCCTGGTTAGCTCTTTTTTAAGAATGACCTTTTTGGTTTAAAATAACGACAGATAACACAAGATGTTGTCATACAGATCCCGCAGCCTCATTTCTATGAACACATCTCCCTGGTTTGCCTTGAGGTCGGGGAGGGCAGCTGTGTGTGCAGCCGCTGCATGGCTCTGGGAGCACAGGGGCACGGGCCCTGGTGTCGGGGTGTGGGGGAGAGAGACACTCCTGCCTCCAGTTACAGGGTGTGTTCTTGTCCACTCTGACCCTGGCGTCTGTGGCCCTTGTCCGCAGGGGCGGGGGTAAGTGAGGCTTAGCTGGGAACTCTGACAAAGACTAGCGGGTTTCTCCTGGTGGAGGAAGGAGGCAACCAGATAAACCAGAGTCAGAGACAAGGGAAAGGACACATGATAAGGGCCTGGACTCTTCATTTGGTATCTAAGCGAGAGAGCGGTAGCTTTGAGTACAGGATGGCCTGGAAGGCTTTACAGTACCTAGCTAGCCTCAGAGCAGGGGGTTCTCAGCCAGGAGTGCCCCCTCAAAGGACATTTGCCAATGGAGACCTATTTTGGTTGTCACAACTGGAGAGGTGTCACTGGCATCCCATGGGCAGAGGCTAAGGGTACTGCTCAATGCCCACAGTGCACAGGACAGCCCCAGCAAAACTGCCCCACCCTAGTGTCAAGAAGCACTGCTCTCGGCAGTACCTTTTTATAAGCCAGAGATTTCAGTGCAATTCTGGTTTTTCTGATTATGCATTTAATTTGTGTTGGTGCTTTGCTTTTCAGGATTCAAAAGCCAAATAACCCCTCCTGGAATTCAGCTCAAGGTTTGAAGATTTCTAGCGTGTCCTATGGACCTCAACACCAAGAACCACGAATTGGGAAATTTAATAGGTCATTTTGTATCAAAAGGTCAATTATGAAGCACCTAGAATTTTTCAATTAAAAGAATATATTCTCTGGGTTCTGCCGTGGCCCAGACAGTGTTAACTTTTTTTTTCTATTGTGGGTTTTGATTTTTTCCCCCCAGAAATTGGTTTTATTTGATGTACCCAAGTCTTAAGTTTCTCAATAAAGAAAAAAATCTCCATAAAACTGCCTGTCCTGTTTTACTCTGACCAGTTTTAGTCTTTTAAACCCAGTTTTCACTTGGAAGTAATTTTAGGATGTATTTACAGTCTAATGAATTTCTTTATAGGGTATCCTTTCCTAATGGCTCTAAACAGCAGGGTACACAGAATTGTACCATTGCATAATGGACCCCCACTTAAATAGAAGTCTGATCATAGCAGACCTTGGGTTTGACAGGAGAACTGGGTTCAGGGTGGGCTTGGCTTATGTCCAAAGGATGTATGGTGAGATAGGCAGAAGCCAGGCCTGCCCTCCTTGGTTGTGTTAGCTGGCGTTTGTGGGTCCCCGTCTTCTATAGTCAGTTGATTTTGCAACTAAGGTTTACAAATGCTAGAGAAGCACTTTGTGGTGCCTTTAGTCCTCACCTGGCCAAGGCCAACCAGTATACTTGCCCTGACTGTCCTCTAGGTACACTTCTTACCTTCCTTGAAATGTGGCAAGCTGTCCTTACTCGGGACCTTACCCAGGAGTCATTTTCCTTGGAATATTCTTCCCTCTCAGCAGGCTCCCCATTTTCTTTAAGGTCTGGTCCCAAGTAACTAAAGGCTGGATTTACTTAATACTTAGAGCAAAGGAAACAAGTGGGACAACCTACTGAATGGGAGAAGATATTTGTAGACATCCAATAAAGGGTTAGGACCCAAAATACATAAAGAACTACAACTCAGGGCACCTGGCTAGCTCAGTTGGTAGAGTACGAAAATCTTAGTCTCAGAGTTGTGAGTTTGAGCCCCATGTTGGGCATAGAGCTTAAGAAAAAAAGGGAGGGGGGGACACCAAATAATCCAGTTAAAACATGACAGCAGACCTGAACAGATGTTTCCCCAAGGACAGATGGCCAATAGACATGGAAAGATGCTCACCACTCACCAGGGAAGTGCAAATCAAAACAATGAAGTACACCTCACACCTGTCAGAATGGCTGAAATCATAAGAAACGTGTCAAGGACCTGGAGAAATAGGAACCCTTGTGCACTGTGAGTGGTAATGCCATCTGGTGCAGCCACTCTGGAAAACATTATGGAGGTTCCTCCAAAAAAAAAAAAAAAATTACCCATCCACTAATAACACCATTGGGTATTTACCTAAAGAATATGAAAATATTGGGGCACCTGGGTGGCTCATTCAGTTAAGGATCTACCTTTGGCTCAAGTCATGCTCCCAGAATCCCAGGATTGAGCCTGCTCCATTAGGCTCTCTGCTTGGTTGGGGGTCTGCTCTCTCCCTCTGCTCCTCCCCCGATAGCTCCCTCTTTCTTACTCTGAAATGGGCAAATAAAATCTTAAAAAAATTCAAAAATGCTAATTCAAAGGGATACATGCATCCCTATGTTTATTGGGGCATTACTTAACAATAGCCAAACTATGGAAGCAGCCCAAGTGCCCGCTGATAGAATGCATAAAAAGAAGTGTATGTGTGTGTGTGTGTGCGTGTACACACATACGTACACTGGAAAATTATTCTGCCATAAAAGAGTGAAATCTCACCATTTGCAACATGGATGGATAGAGCTAGACAGTGTAATGCTAAGCGAAATAAGCCAGAGAAAGACAAATACCATATGATTTCACTCAGGTGGAACTGAAGAAACCAAACAAACAAAGAAAAACACAAACCAAAAAAACAGACTCTTAACTCTTAAAACACCCCCCCCAAACCCCCAGACTCTTAAATACAGAGAACAAGGTTACCAGAAAGGTCTTGGGGGGGGGGGGTTGGGTAAAAAAGGTGATGGGGATTAAGATTACACTTATCTTGGGGTACCTGCGTGGCTCAGTGGGTTAAGCCTCTGCCTTCGGCTCAGGTCATGATCTCAGGGTCCTGGGATCGAGCCCCACATCCAGCCATCTGCTCAGCAGGGAGCCTGCTTTCCCCGTCTCTCTCTGCCTGCCTCTCTGTCTACTTGTGATCTATCTCTCTGTCAAATGAATAAATAAAATCTTTTTTAAAAATTACATTTATTGGGACGCCTGGGTGGCTCAGTTGGTTAAGCGGCTGCCTTCGGCTCAGGTCATGATCCCAGCGTCCTGGGATCGAGTCCCGCATCGGGCTCCTTGCTCAGCAGGGAGCCTGCTTCTCTCTCTGCCTCTGCTGCCACTCTGCCGGCCTGTGCTCGCTCACTCTCTCTCTCTCTCTGACAAATAAAATCTTTAAAAAAAATTACATTTATCTTGAGCACATAGGAGTATATGGATTCGCTGAATCACTATATTGTACACCAGAAACAAAACATTGTTAATTACGTTAATCACACCAGCATTAAAATATATAGAAATAAAATAAAGGCCGGGTCTGAAGTAGAGTCCAGTATTTTCTGACTTCCGCGGTTAATGTGGCTATGTATTTGTGCTCTCCGTTACCCTCTGAGTGCCCCCACCAAGATCCACCTACCCCTCAACCCGAGCACAGCGCCGGGGGCAGCCAGCGCGGGGGCGGGTTGGGGGCAGGGCCTAGCTACGGCTTCCGGCGGAAGATCCTGGGAGCAAGATGGCTGCCACCCAGGCGGGGCTGTTCGTTTTTGAGGCGGTGTGGGGACTCTGCTGAGGCGAACCGAGCGGGTCTCTTGTGGCTCTGCTCCCCCAGCCTGTGAGCAGCGCCCGCGACCTTTGCTGAGCCTACCGCTGCCCAGAACCCGTTCCCCTCTGACCCTGGTCTCGGGAGAGTTGGTGAGATCTGTTATCGTGACCTCGGACCGCATTCCAAACTCTCATGCCCACTCATTCCGTAAACTCCGCAGTCCTGGCTCCTTAAAGGAAGGAACTCATAGGGTAGGTGGGGAATTATGGAAAACATCTTTACTGCAGGGGCTGGTGAGCACCACGATGCGAGCGGTTGATGAACAGTGTTGATGTCGAGCTGAGGGTTTCAGGGAATGAGCACTCCATCTGGATAGGAGAAGGCAAACTACCCCAAGGCACAGAGGCCAGAGCTGGGTCTGAAAGATCTGGAGTAAGGCTGTTGCCTGAACGGAGAGCAGCAAGACCCTGGAGGGGTGAAGTAGTCTTAACATTTGGGGGCAAATGGTTTGCGTTGAGGGGGCAAGGGAGAAAGAAGGACAGATAGGTGGGCAGGGCTCAAGTTCGGAGGGTCTTATATGCCGAGCTAAGGAATTTGGATTCTGTCCGGTGGGCATTAAGGAGCTTGTGGAGAATATTAAACAGGATAGTGATGTGATCCGATTTGCACTTTCTTGGAGTCATTCTAGTGACTGTATGGAAAAGAGAGTCAAACTGGAAGCAGTGAAGGTATCGGAGTAACCAGAGGCGAGATGTAGATCTGAAAGGGGATGGGGAGGAGTGTTCCGCACAGGTCATGTTGTATACCCAAAAGAGGAGGGACTCTCCTTCCCCTCCCCGCTGCTTTCTTGCTAACAGTGTTGCCGCAGCTTGTACCAGGAGTGTGGAGGGCATTGGTTCAGAAGGCACTTGGTCTTTGCAGGTGGGCTGGCAGAGGAGGTGGAGGACAGAGTTCTTCATGCTGCTTCTGTTTCTTTTGGAGACATCGCAGATACTTAGTTTCTTCTGGTGAAACAGGTGAGACCTTTCAATGTCTCATTTTCAGATTCCTAACATCAGAAAAAGAACTGAAGAAAAAATTTTAAGCCATGTACGTTCTGTGTATGGTTGGTATGTAACAAAATTCAGGAGGATGTCTCTCTAGGTCAACATGACGGTGATCTTGGTGATGGAAAAGGAACGTTCTGAGGACAACAGGGCCAGGGTGGTGTGGCTCTGGGCTGAAATTCACAGAGATTGACAGTTTGTTGGATTTGAGGAAAGGCTTTCTCCACATTGGAACCATTTGGGGCCTTTGATTTCTGACCATTTAATATACACACTGTATGGTAGGATTCAGTAGGAATATAGTTTTAGAAAAATCTTGAAAGGTCTGGGTGTTGTTTCATGCCACCTGCTAAGTAGCTATACCCCACCACACCTGCTGATCAGACCTCCTTTTTTGTCATCTGTGCTTTTAAATAGCAAAGGGCAGCAGGGACACTCAGCTGCAACAGTGAGGGCTCTGGCCTCTGCTCACCCTGGGGAGGTTTCCCTTAAAATGGTATCACAGTTACTGTGCACATTTCTATGTGATCCTTGGTTGTTATTCTCTAAGATAGGAGTTTTAGGCCCAGCTGTGCCACTAACTCTGGGTGTGATACTTAAACTGCCTGAGGCTTCGTTTCTTTCTTTTTTTTTTTTTAAGATTTTATTTATTTGACAGAGAGAGATCACAAGTAGGCAGAGAGGCAGGCAGAGAGAGACAGGGAAGCAGACTCCCTGCTGAGCAGAGAGCCCGATGCGGGGCTTGATCCCAGGACCCTGAGATCATGACCTGAGCCGAAGGCAGAGGCCTTAACCCACTGAGCCACCCAGGCACCCCTGAGTCTTCGTTTCTTAAATAAAACAGTAAGAGTTGTTTTTTGAGTGCTGTAATATCCCTGAATTCTATAAATTAGTAACTCCTGTTGCTCTCACTGTCTGCCAGCCAACATAACCTTTTCCTGAGGACAAGCACTAGGCTCCTTCGCAAGTAGTCACCTAACTCAGTAGTGAGGTCGGCACTCTCTACTCATTTGGTGCTCAATTGGAGTGAATAATTTTTTTTAAAGATTTTATTTATTTTTTTTTGATAGAGAGAGCCAGAGAGGACAAGCAGGGAGAATGGCAGAGGGAAAAGGAGAAGCAAAGCAGGCTCCCCGCCGAGCAGGGAGCCCGACAGGAGGCTCGATCACAGGATCCTGGGATCATGACCCAAGTTGAAGGCAGATGCTTAACCAGCAGAGCCATGGGTGGAGTGAATAACTGATAAACAACTTGATCTACGTTCTGTAAGTCTTATAAGCAAAAGTTGTTAAAATGCCTGAAAAGTACCTTAAGACTTAAATTCTGTAGTAGTAGAATTGGATGGTACAAAGTTTAAAAATTCACTTCCCTGTTTAGACATGTTTACTTAAAATTATTTTAAAATTTCTGGAAGCATCTAAAAATTAGATTTTTTTTTTTAAGATTTTATTTCTTTATTTGTCAGAGAGACAGGCACAGCGAGAGAGGGAACACAAGCAGGGGGAGTGAGAGAGGAAGAAGCAGGCTTCCCTTGGAGCAAGCAGCCCGATGTGGGGCTTGATCCCAGGACGCTGGGACAGTGACCTGAGCTGAAGGCAGACGCTTAACGACTGAGCCACCCAAGCGCCCCAGATTTCTTTATCTTTTTAAATTTTATTATTTATGGGGCGCCTGGGTGGCTCAGTTGGTTAAGCGTCTGCCTTGGGCTCAGGTCATGATCTCAGCGTCCTGGGATTGAGTCCCGGCACGGGACTCCCTGCTCAGTGGGAGCCTGCTTCTTCCTCTCCCTCTGCCCCAACCCCCTACTCTCTTACTCTCTCTGTGTCAAATAAATAAAATCTTTAAAAAAAAAAATAAAGACTTTATTTATTTGTCTGAGAGAGAGAGACAGAGCACAAGCAGGAGGAGTGGCAGGCAGGGTGGCTGCACACAACAGAGATTTACTGTCCTAGCTCTTCTACCTCTGCAGGCTAGAAGTCCTCCATCAAGGTGCTGGCAGATCCGTGCTCCCTCTGAAAGCTCTAGGGAAGAATCCTGCCCTCCCTAGTTTCTGGCGGCTCCTGGCAGTCTTTGGCATTCTTTGGCTTATAACCGCATGAGCCCTGTCTTTGCCCCTGTCCGCACGGGTCCTCGTTCCCTGCATGCGTCCATGTCTCCTCTACTTAGAAGGGTACCAGTCATGGCACTTAGGGCCCATCTTAATCCAGTATGAACTCACATAGACTAATTATGTCTGCAAAGACCCTATTTCTAACGAGGGCCACGTTCCGAGATTTGGGTGGACATGAAATTTCGGGGGACATTCAACCCCCAGATCCCTGGTTTGGTGGGGACCGTTGCTGAGGGACTGGACGTTCTGGATGAAGGTCCACCAGGCCGGGCTCACAGTTCCCCTCATGCAGGCAGTGTTAGGTCCGTTATTAAACGAAACAAGACTGAGACAAAGTGAAAGTTATTTATTTTTTTAAGGGTGGTAAGGCATTTTAGCCCACGTCACCACTTTTTTTTTTTTTTCAAAGTGAAAGTTATTTAAAGCTTTATTTTATGGTAAGTATTAGAAGTTAGACTGATCGGCCAGGGGAACGAGACTGAGACAAGGTGAAAGTTATGCAAAGTTCTGTTCTCTGCTAAGCATTAGAAGTCAGACTGACTGGCCAGGGCCGTCTCCGAAGAGAGCGACCCTTCCCCAGCTTACAGACCACCTTTTATAGAGCAAAAGTCTGGCCACACATAGGTGGCCAATGAGATTGTAGTCATGTTAGGTCACACGCAGGTGGCCAGTTGAATTACAATTTACCCTATAGTAGCTGTTTGAATTAACCTATTACTCTGGTCAGAATTGGCACTCAAGTTTGGCGCCCAAAAGGCGGGGTTTACATTCTTTGGTGGTTAGGGAGACAGTATGTGTACTTTTACTGATTGGATGTCTCCACCTGGCCTGACTCGTCCTTGTATTTTGGGCTCTGTTATCAGGAACTGGCCGAGCCAGCCTTGAATTCTGGGCTCTGTTATTAGGAACTAGCTGACCATATCTTACTGGTTTCCCAGACTTGTTTCTAAGTAAGTTTCTCGGGGGCGGGGGCCAGCACCCTACTAAGATGGAGTCGCTCTGGCTAAATAGGCCTTTACAGGCAGAATGTGGAAGACAGACCCTGCAGAGCCCCAAGCCTTCTGGGGCCTGGCGTTGCCGCTCCTGGCTCCTGTGTGTATTCTGCTCCCCTGACCTGAACACACGTTCTTACATCACCAGCTCTAACGAGCAGTTAGTGCACACTGTTTGTTAAATGCATCTAACCTCGGTGGTGGGTAGGTAGGAAAGGAAAATGTGTCTTTTTTTCCTGTGCTTGTGCTACTGAGGTTTTATTTCAATGCAAGCCACAGGAAGAGTGGGACTGTGAGCATGAAGTCGTGTTCTCTTAGTAGGGTGCTCACAGCAGCCGACAGCCTGGTCTGGCTGAGAATCTCTACTTTCTGCTGAAGCCCTTCTGGCATACTCTCTGAGGATACAGGAGACCCTCAGGCGCCTACCGTGTTTCCAGTTTCCACAGTTTCAAAGTTATCTACGAAGCAAAAGTTGTCATTATGGGAAGGGTGTCACTGGGAACTGGCTACTTACAAAATGAATTATCATTTACAAATCCTTTCCATTGAACATTTGCACAAATGCCAACCATCTGTGTTGGCCAATCTTTCCCTGACATGTTTGCATCTGCGTTGGGGGTCAGCAAACTTTGGACAACAGCCCACATCCAGCCTGCAGCCTGTCTTTGTATGGCCTGTGAGCGAAGTCGTTTTTTATGTTTAATGGGTTGTGGAGGGGGGTAAGAATATGCAGCAGAGACTGTGTATGACCCACAAAAAATATTTACCATCTAGCTCTTGATGGAAAGTTTGCTGGCCTCCAGTCTAGGGCGATGTACCGCAAATAGAGGGTGAACGGCTTGCAGGGTAAATGTGATAGCCGGTGCCAAAGGCGGGGTTCCTCGAAGGTATGAAAATGATCATGGAAAATGGCTATGGTCAGCTCTGGTCAACAGAGTGGAGACTCTTTTGAGCCCTTGAGAAGTGGTTGTCTCGTAAAGTTAAACCAAAAAAACTTTGCAAGGATTGTGATAGGCTGAGTGCTTCAGGAGAAAATGATTTAAATTCCTACTGCTGCTGTAAAAAATTGCCACCAATTTAGTGGCTTTAAAAACACTGTAAATGGGGGCACCTGGGTGGCTCAGTTGGTTAAGCATTTGCCTTCGGCTCAGGTCATGACCCCAGGGTCCTGAGATCGAGCCCCACATCGGGCTCCCTGCTCAGCGAGGAGCTTGCTTCTCCCTCTCCCGCGCCCTGCTTGTGTTCACCTTTCTGTCAGATAATTAAATAAAATCTTAAAAAGAAAAACCAAAACAGCACAAATGCATTATCTTACAGTTCTAGAGGTTAGAAGTCCAGAGTGGGTCTCACTGAGTGAGCAGAGCTCCATTCCTTATGGAAGGCCTAGGGAGAGTCTCTTTTTTTGCATTTTCCAACTTGTAGAGATTGACCTCATTCCTTGGCTTTTGGTTCCTTCTGTCTTCAAGCCAGCAGTGGCCCGGTGAGTCTTTCTCACACTGCATCGCTCTGAAACTAATTCCTCTTCCCTCTGCACATTTCGAGCCCCCCTGTGATTACCCTGGGTGCATCTGAATAGTCCAGTATGATATCCTTATTTTAAGGTCAGCAGACTAGCGACCTTAATTCCGTCTGCAGCCTTACTTCCTTCTCACCATGTAATTCTGCATATTCATAGGTTCTGGGGAATGGGCTGTGGACATCTTTGAGAGCACCATTATTTTGCCTATAACAACTCTTAAATGTTTGCACCCTCCCCTTTTTTTATCTTTATGATCAATCTTTTATTTTCCTTATGATCAGTCTTCATGACTGAATATGAAATAAGGATATGTCATGCTATTGTTCAATTTTTTCTTAATTGTTAGAAGTGAAATTAGTACTTGATTCATCTGTGTTTCTAAGAGTAGGAGGATAGCTCTAATTATGACTTACCTCATTAAATTAAGAATTTTTTTTCTTTTTTTTTAGTTTTCATGAAAAAAAAAACAAAACAAACCTTTTTATTTTTAAAGATTTTATTTATTTATTTGACAGAGAGAGCACAAGTAGACAGAGTGGCAAGTAGAAGGAGAAAAGAAGTAGGCTCTCTGCTGAGCAGGGAGCCCAACATGGGGCTGGATCCCAGGACCCTGGGATCATGACCTGAGCTGAAGGCAGACGTTTAATCAACTGAGCCACCCAGGTGTCCCACAAACCTTTTTAAAAAAATCTATCTACTTATCTTTTCCCAGTATCAGTTATTCTTGGATAATAAAGTATTCCTTTACATCGTTCCATGTTCTCTGTTACTCTTTCATCAGACATGGCCCCCACCAGCCAGCAATACTGTTTTGTCTCCCTTTTAGTGCTGATATTGATTTTTTTTCATAAAGATTTTATTTATTTGGGAGAGAGAGAACTTGTTGGGGGCCAGGGAGAAGAGAAGCAGACTCTCCACTGAGCTGGGAGCCCCATGCGGGGCTTGATCCCAGGACCCCAAGATCATGACCCGAGCCAAAGGTGCCCCTGATCTTGAGCCACCCAGGCACCTCTGATCTTGATTTTTTATTTTTTATTTTTATTTTATTTTTAAAGATTTTATTTTGTTTATTTGACAGAGAGAGATCACAAGTAGGCAGAGCAGCAAACAGAGAGACAGGGGGAAGCAGGCTCCCTGCCGAGCAAAGAGCCCGACGTGGGGCTCAATCCCAGGACCCCGAGATCATGACCTGAGCCAAAGGCAGAGGCCTAACCCACTGAGCCACGCAGGCACCCCTGATCTTGATTTTTTTTTTTAAGATTTTATTTATGGGACGCCTGGGTGGCTCAGTTGGTTGGACGACTGCCTTTGGCTCAGGTCATGATCCCGGAGTCCCGGGATCGAGTCCCGCATCGGGCTCCCAGCTCCACGGGGAGTCTGCTTCTTCCTCTGACTTTCTCCTCGCTCATGCTCTCTCTCAAATAAGTAAATAAAATCTTTAAAAAAA
>PISX010016696.1:0-45462 GCA_004024625.1 Mellivora capensis
GTTCTATTGAAAATAGGAATGAATGTGTTAAAGAAATCTGGGTA
This sequence comes from Mellivora capensis, assembly GCA_004024625.1. Classification (NCBI taxonomy): domain Eukaryota; kingdom Metazoa; phylum Chordata; class Mammalia; order Carnivora; family Mustelidae; genus Mellivora; species Mellivora capensis. Next base: position 45 of record PISX010016696.1, read on the forward strand.
GCTCATCAAATCTAAGAAAGGATAGAGAATTATAACCAGTATCAAGGAACAGCATAGGAAGAATTATGGATAAGTTCTTCATGGATTATCTTAAATGTTTCTTTTTCAAATATTTTCTCTTCTTAAGATTCAATTCCTTCTAGGCAGACCATGAATGAATTCCTATGGGTCATGCACCCACTTCTTAAAGAAGAGATAACTTGATTCACAGCCCTACCAAGAAAACATGGAAGGGAAACAGGCAGTGGCTTAAGGAAAGAAACATTTTGTCTACTACAGAAGAGAGAAATTAATGTGTGTAGGTTAAAATCGCCTGTCTTACAAATACCTATCCAATGACTCTAATAACAGTTACTGTTTGTTGAGTCCTCAACACTTACTCTGGTTTCCTTGCTCTCATATTAATGTCTCAACATTTAAAGGTAGGTTTTATTACTAACCCCAGTTTACAAAGGTGGAAACTAATGCTTAGAAAGGTCAAATTGTCTCATATCATACAATGAGAATATGGTTGATCTGGAATTTGATCTGTAGCTGGCTAGCTACGAAGGCCATGAATTTGACTGCCAGAATGCACTGTAGATAATAATTATTTTTTATCACCGCTTCAGTTTTATTATTTCTCTCAGTGCCACCAGACAAAAACAAACAATGGGCTAAATATTAGGGCTTAAGCAATGGGTTTATCTCTAAATTAAAGATAGTTCAAGAAGGGTATTTTTAAATATCTGCTCTAAAATATTTGAATTTTAGCTTTGAAATGGTATATCAAGCACATTTCAATTGTTTTATTAGGATAACGGGTAGTTTTATACATTTCAGTCAGTCATGAAGAACAACCACAGAATGCTGGTAATGAATGGGTGTTACTGAAAAGTTAATTTCTTCAAAGCCAGTAGAATTGTCAGAGCTCTGATTAGAAAAAGAAATACTTTTCACTCCATCTTTTTCATTCCAGGAGTCTTAAGCAGGCAGTATGCCCTTAGACATTTTATTCCTTATCTCCCAGATTGGTATCTCAATTTTCATACTAGCTTTGTTTAGTTTAAGCAACTGGAAATCTCAGAATTTGAGATTCAGTTCAAATGTTGAAACTCACTTCAAATATCTCCAACATTCGTTATTGAAATACATTAGCTAAGAATTATCTTGTGAGCTTAATTTTTTTATTGAGGTAAAATTTACATATAACATGTTAGTTTCAGGTGTTTCAGTTTTTGATTCTGTTGTTGTTGAATTTGGTGTGCCGATACCATGTTGAAAATTTTGGCATCTATGCTCATCAGGGACATTGGCCGATAGTTTCCTTTTCCTATGGCATCCTTGTCTTTTTTTTTTTGGGGGGGGGGGTAATTCTGTCCTCATAAAAAGAGTTTGGAAATGTTTCTTCCTATTTTTTTTTCTGTCATGGAAGAGTTAAAGGATTGTTGTGAATCCTTTGACTGTGTAGTAGAATTAACCAGTGAAGCTTTTTAGTCCTGAATTTTGTGTTTTAATAGGTTTTTACTTACTAATGTAATATCTGTACTAGTAATAGATCTGTTCAGTTTTTCTAGGGTTTTTTTGATCTTTAATTCTTGGTAGTTTGTACATTTTTAGGAATTCATTCACATTTCCTAAGCAGTCCAATTTGTGTAGAGTTGTTCACAGTAGTCTCTTATGGTCCTTTGTATTTCTGCACAGAAATACACTAGTAATGTCTCTCTTTTTATTTATGAGTTTATATATTTGAGTCCTACCTTTTATTCTTGGTAAATCTACCTAAAGTTTTGGCAATTTGGTTTCTTTTCCAAGAACCAGCTCATAGTTTCACTGATCTTTTCTATTGTCTCTTCAGTCTCTATTAATGCGGATCATTTTTATTTCCTTCCTTCTGTTAACTTTAGGCTGTGTTTGTCCTTTTTTTTTTTCTATTTCCTTGAGGTGTTAAGTTGTTTATATGAGATTTTCCTGTTTCTTGATGTAGGCATTTATTGCTCAGAACTTCCCTCTTAGAACTGCTTTTGCTGCATCTCATAAGTTTATGTTCTACTGATTTTTTTTCACTTATGATTTCTTTTCTAACCCATTGTTTTTTTATAGGATGTTGTTTAATGTTCACATATTTGTGAATTTTCCAGTTTTCTTGTAACTGATTTTTTTTAAAGATTTTTTATTTGACAGAGAGAGAGCACACACAAGCAAGAGGAAGGGCAGAGGGAAAGGGAGAAGCAGGCTCCCCTGCTCAGCCAGGAGCCCGACTTGGGGCTCAATCCCAGGACCCTGGGATCATGACCTAAGCTGAAGGCAAAAGCTTTACTAACTGAGCCACCCAGATGCCCCTTGTAGCTGATTTCTAATTTCATGTCCTTGCAGTTAGAAATGGTGCTTGGTATGATTTCAGATGAGATCGGATACATTCAAGGTAGTATGGCTTGTAGATTTAGTATGAATCCAGTCTTTTCATTTGTTAAGGCTTATGTTGTGGCCTAACATATTACCTATCCTGGAGAATGTTTCAGATACATTTGAGAGGGCTGTGTATTCTGTTGTCTTTGGATTAATGGTCTGTATATATCTGTTAAGTCTATCAGGCTTAATTGTCTATCAGGCTGTATTGTTTATGGCTGATGTTCCCTTACTAATGTCTGACTGGATATCTATCCATTGATGTAAGTGGGATGTTAAAGTCTCTTTATATTATTGGATTGTTGTATAGTTCTCCCTTTAGATCTGCTAATATTTGCTTTATATATTTATATGCTTTTATGTTGGGTACATATATATTTAAAAATATATATCCTGTTGTTGGATTGACCCTTTTATCATGTTGTTATGACTTTGTCCATTATTATAGTCTTTGTTTTAAAGTCTATTTGTCTGATATAACCATACCCTCACTCTCTTTCATTTTACATTTGCATGGAATATGATTTTTTATCACTTTTAGTCTATGTATATTCTTAGATCTGAAGTAACTTGTAGGCAGTAAATGGATGAATCTTTTTTAAAAAAACATTCCATTGAATTATACTGTATCTTTTGATGAGAGAATTTAGTCCATTTGCATTTAAATTAATTGATGGGTATGTACATAATGCCATTTAAAAAAAAATTTTTTTAAAGATTTTATTTATTTATTTGACAGAGAGAGATCACAGTAGACAGAGAGGCAGGCAGAGAAAGAGAGAGGGAAGCAGGCTCCCTGCTGAGCAGAGAGCCCGATGCGGAACTCGATCCCAGGACCCTGAGATCATGACCTGAGCTGAAGGCAGCGGCTTAACCCACTGAGCCACCCAGGCGCCCCCCAAAAATTTTTTGTTAACATATAATGTATTATTAGCCCCAGGAGTACAGGTCTATGAATTGCCAGGTTTACATACTTCACAGCACTCACCATAGCACATATCTTCCCCAATGTCCATAACCCAACCACCCTCTCTCTACCCCCTCCCCCGGCAACCCTCAGTTTGTTCTGTGAGATTAAGAGTCTCTTATGGTTTGTCTGTACTTAATGCCATTTTATTAACTGTTTTCTGTTTTGTAGTTCTTATGTGTACCTATCTACTTCTCTTACTCCTATTCTTTGTGGTTTGATGATTTTATTTATCAGCATGCTTATATGCCTTTCTTTATACTATAGGTTTTTGTCTTGTTACCCTGAGTCTTACATATAACCCCTTATATTTTCTGCAGTCTGTTTTAAATTGATAACATAAGCTTGAACACATTCTAAAGCTCTACATTTTTAATTTGCCCTCCTTCAATTTTATCTTTTTGAATCACATCTTACATTTTTTAAAGATGTGTATCCATTAAGCTTGTGTATCCATTAAGTAATTACTGTAGTTAATTTTACTACTTTTGTCTTTTAAACTATGCTAGCTTTTTACATGATTAATCTACTACCTTTATTATGTGAAATTTATACTTTCATATGTTTTCTTGTTACTTGTTAGCACCTTTACAGCTTAAAAAATATCTTTAATATTATTTGTAAGGCTGGTTGAGTGGTGATAAATTCTTTTAGTGGTTTTTTTTTTTTTTTTTTTTTTTTTTTTTTTTTTTTTTTTTTTTTTTTTTTTTTTTTTTTTTTTTTTTTTTTTTTTTTTTTTTTTTTTTTTTTTTTTTTTTTTTTTTTGTCTAGAAAACTATCTTTCCTTCGATTGTGAATGATAACTTTGCCAGATAGAGTATTCTTCATTAAGAATATTATTTTTTTCAGCACTCTGAATATATTGTGCCATTCCTTTCTGGCTTGCATTTTTTCTTAAAAACAAAAGCAAAAACAAAACAAAACAAAACAAAAAAACTAGGGTACCTGGGTGGCTCAGTGGGTTAAGCGTCTGCCTTTGACTCAGGTCATTATCCCAGGGTCCTGGGATGGAGCCCTGTGTCAGGCTCCCTGCTCAGTTGAGAGTCTGTTTCTCCTTCTCCTTCTGCCTTTCCTCCCTCCCCTACTTGTGCACTCTCTTTCTTGCTCTCTCTCAAATAAATAAAATCTTAAAAAACAAACAAACCAAAAAAAAAGCATCTTTTGTGAATTCCCCTATGTGCAACAAGTTTTCTCTTGCTGCTTTTAAGATTCTCTCTCTTTAACTATTAACATTTTAATTTTTAATTATAATCTGTCTTGGTGTCGGTCTCTTTTGGTCCCTTCCAATTCTGGAAATCTCTAGGCTTCCTAGATCTAGGGGCCTATTTTGTTACCCAAGATAGGGAAGTTTTCATACTTTCATTACTTTTTCAAATACATTTTATGCCTCTATTTCTTTCTCTTCTCCTAGGATCTCTATAATGTAAATACTACTCTCCTTGATGTTGTTCTATAAGTCTCTTATGTTATCTTCACTTTTCTTCATTTTTTTCTTTTTGTTGCTCCAACTGGGGGAGTTACATTTCTTTGTCTAAGAATTCATTGAACCTTTCTTCTGCTTTGTTTAGTCTGCTATAGAACCCCTCTAGTTTTTCAGTTTAGTTATTGCATGCTTCATCTGTGACTTCTCTTCGATACTTTCTTATATCTTTTATCTCTTCAAGTTCTCACAGCATTTGTAGTCTTTTCCCAATCTTGGTGAGCACCTTTATGACTATTATTTTGAACTCTTTATTAGTTGAAGTACTTATCTCATTTTCATTAGTTTCCTTCCCCCCATCCCCAGGTTGTTTTATCTTGCTCTTTCATTCAGGATATGTTCCTCTTTTTCTTCATTTTGTTGAAGTCTCTATGTTGATTGCTATGCTAGATGAAGCAACCACCTCTCCCAGTCTTGAATGAGTGGCCTTGGGTAGAAGATGAATCTTATTATTCAATACTGACCTTGCTCTTGGTTATCTCTCACCTTTGTAATTTACTAAGCATCATATTTTATTTTTAATGGCTCCCAATAGCTGAGGGTATGCTGAGACCTGTTAGTGTTCCATAGGGGAGGATGTCAGTCAGCATCTAGATTGAGTCTCATTGGAGGCCAGACTCAGACAGTATTTTTAAAGTATTTAGGTATCTCCAATCCTGTGGAACTGCAAGTGTATTCCCACTGGCCCTCAGAGCCAGGCAATCTGGAGGTGTCCTCTGGGTAGCAGTCAGTAAAATTGGGGTTCCAGATAAGTGTAAGAGATCCCTCCAAGAGATAATGGTGCTGTGGACTCTGCAGAGGGAGAGCACAGAGACAGCATTCACCCTTTCAGGTCCCTTGAAAGGATCACAGTCAGCTCTTAGATGTGTATAATTAGAATCTTTCCCCTCAGGCAACAGCTATGATGATAAATTATTGGCTTATTTTACAGAAATACTGAGCTCCTGGATCTGTTGTGTCTTGCTGTGCCCTAAGGGTGGTAGCTGTTGAAGGATACTTTCTCCATTGGTTGCAGTCCTATGGGTCCTGTGAGCATAATTCCCACTGGTTACCATAGTTGAGTGATCTGGAGGTATTGTCATAGCAGTTGCAAAAATTGGACCTGCAGATAAGGGTATAAGCTGTTTTCTAGGAAATACTGGTGAGCTGGAGTAAGGCAGAAGGAGAGCACAAAGATTTTGTCTACCAGCCTCCATTCCCTGCGAGCCCCTCTGTAGGCCCCTAGATGCTCTCCAGACTGGGCCACTTCTCCTGGACAAGCAAAGAAGCCTTTTGAAAGACCAGATGTGTGTTTTAGTCTGCTGTCTGTGCAGTGCCATGGAGGTGGTAGTCTGCCCAGAACTTTGATGGTTACAGTCCCATAGCCCCAGGAATGCAAACCACCATGGTCCCCAGGGCCAGGTGATCAAGGATTGTCCCTTAGATGGCAGCTACAAAAATGGGGGCACCATACATAAAAACCAGGGAAGTGAATGTGTATAAGTTTCTCCAGAAGATACCAGTACTCTGAATCGCAGCAGTGGAAGAGTGTACAGATGGAGCCTGCTGGCTTAAAAAAAAAAAAAAAAAAAAAAAAAAAAAAAAAAAAAAAAAAAAAAAAAGACAAAGTGTGAAGATTGAACCCCTTGGAAGGAAAAAAAGATGGTGCCCACCTGCAGGAGAGAAGCAGAGGGAGAATAAAGATGGTGCCCACTGGAAAAAAATCTAGGATTTTGAAATAATCTAAAGTTTACATGTATAGTGATATGCAAAGTTGGCAGCCACCACCCTCCAAGCCCAGAGAGTATCTCAACAGGCCTCTAGATATATGTTAAGTTAAATGCTAGCCCTTTAGATCGGCAATTTAAGACATGCAAATAAACCTCTTTCACATAAAGTCTGGGTGTCTTTCAATTGGCTGCCTTTGTGGTGGCCCCTGGGGTGACTGAGTCCAAGAGTATGGACCCTTTTAGAGCAGTTTCTCCATTCCTTTTGAGCCTTTCAGGTTTTGTGGCCCCATTGGTTTTCAGAAGCAGATGTTTTGAGGATTCATTCCTTAGGCGTAGGTCTTAGAAGTTGGGGTGTCCACTGTGGGGCTGAAATACTTCTTTTCACAAGAAGCAGCTCTGGATTTTGAGTTCCCTCTAATTGTGGGTTAATAGATCTGGGAGGAGGTCTATGGTGAGATGGTGTCCCCAGCCTCCTACCCAGTTCACTGTGTGTTTGGGTTTTTTTGTTTTATTTTTGCTTTTTGTTTGTTATGTGGGGGGGGGGGGGGTTGTTTTTTTGCCTTTTTCTTTTTTTTTTTTTTCCCCCAGAGGAAGTTGTTCCATATGTAGTTGTAGATTCAGTATGTCTGTGAGTTCAGGATCTTTCTACATTACCATCTTGAGTCCTTTGTGAGCATCTTTAAAATGCAAATCCCGGGGGCACCTGGGTGGCTCAGTTGGTTGGGTGACTGCCTTTGGCTCAGGTCATGATCCCAGAGTCCCGGGATCGAGTCCCGCATCAGGCTCCCAGCTCCATGGGGCGTCTGCTTCTACCTCTGAACTTCTCCCCTCTCATGTTCTCTCTCTCTCTCAAATAAATAAATATTTTTAAAAATGCAAATCCCGGTCCCCAGTTTTAAAGATTTGATTCCGTAGATCCTGGGCATGGCTCAGATATACACATTTTACGAGGTGACCAGGTGATTCAGATGGTCTCTGGAGTCCATTATAAATAGCACCAGCCTTTATAGTAGTCTAAATGTATACTGGGAAACATTCTCTCCATTTCTTGGTTGGGGAGGTTGGGAAGGTAATTACCCAGGAAGGAAAGAAGTTAGTGAGGCCAGATCTCCTTGTAAGTATGACAGTAACATAATAATAGACCCCACAGCAAGTATAATAATGTCATTTGCTAGTGGAAGAAGCCTTATCTATGGAATGCTTTTAGCAAGAGATACCAAATCTTTTTAGGACTACTTATGGTAAACAAACCTAGAATACTATGGATTGATGGAACATGGCTCCCTAAAAAACATCACTTAACCTATGTTACTATGAGAATATAACATTGAAATTGTGACTACAAAGCAGCTCCTTTTCATGTAAATAATATAACCACATACATTACTTAATGACTTCATATGTTGGTCTGAGTACCTCCTGAGTCAGCAAGAAAAGTCTGCAGAGCTGTGTTGATCTTGCAGTTCTCTCTTTATTGCATGTATGTCATGATTAATTGTATTTTTTTGTTTTTATTTAAATCCAGTTAACATATAGTATAATATTGGTTTCAGGTATACAACTTAGTGATTCATCACTTCCATACAACACCTGGTGCTTCTCACCACTGCACCCCTTAATCCTCTTCACCTCCTTAACACATCTCTCCCCCACAATTGCATTTTTTGAATTATTAGTAAAGCTTGATGGAAAATAAGATTTGTTATTTCTGTATGACACCAGTTTCCTTTGTGCACTTTTACATACAAAATACTCCATGATTTTGGCCCTGTTTCCATCATCTTTCCCAAAATATGTCCTCTATCCACCATCCATATCAATAAACACGGAGTTAGGCAAATGTACCACACTGCCTCATTCCTAAATGGCTTCCTTCTCTTGGTCTCTTTTCATGGTGTTCCTTTTGCCTAAAATTACTCCCTTGTCTATACTTAATCTCACAAGATTCAGCTCAAGTATATCACCTCTCCAAGATTCTATGAGAACTGATCACTTCCACCTTTGTGTTCACCAGAATACTAAATCTTGACAGACTTCCTTCATGAGCCCTCTACACTGTACTGTATTGCTTTGTTGTAATATCTGTTTCAAATCTGGCTTTGTAGTCACAATAAGTATACAAAGCTGTTTTTAATTATAAAATAATGGCTAGGCAGTTACCTATGACAGGCTTTTCTATCACTAAACCTCATCCCATCCTGAAGTCCTACTACAAATTCAGGGCTTTGCTATTATTTGTAATTTTTTGACTCTTTATGTTACATTAAAATGAGGTACATTCTTGTGGGTCCTCCTACTAGAGTAGGCAGAGCTGTGTCTTATCCAACTTTTTATCCCTAGTGCCTTGCATACAAATGGGACTGTGCCAGTGTGAGAGGAAGTAAGAGATAGGAGAGAAGGAGAGCCTGTTCTTCCCTTGGACTTGATCCAGGACTCTGGCATCCCTGTGGGACTGAACGGTAGGAGGATTCCATCAATCCCTGTTGGAGAGCCAGCCCTGCAGCTACATAGAACTAAACTATTATATGGGGCACCTAGGTGGCTCAGTCGATTAAGCATCTGATTCTTGACTTTGGCTCAGGTTATGATTGCAGGGTCATAGGATTGAGCCCTGCATCAGATTCCAGGCTTAATTGGGAGTCTTCTTGAGATTGTCTCTCTCCCTCTGGCCCTCCCCCTATGCTTGCTCTCTTTCTCTCTCTCCCTTTCAAATAAGTTTTGTTTTGGTTTTTAAGATTTATTTAACAGTCAAATGAGCACAGCTTCTCAGTAAATTCATCCAAGATTACAGGGTGTTAGAGCCAAATGCCATGCCTGCTGGCTGTGAAGACCACAGCATTATCAAGTGTTAAGCCAAAGCAGAATATTTGAACAAAATGGTGATCTTATACACATTCTTAGGGAAAATAAGTCTTTGTGTATAGCTTCCCTTTCTGATTGGAAAAGGATTGTGTAGCTGATTAATTCTCATGCCATAGGATCAGAGGAAATGCAGTGGGGCTGGATTTGATTACACACAAGATGCCAGCAGATCACACTGCATGTACAAGACATGGACTGGGAAAACCCAGCCCCAGACTTTTGATATACCAGTGCTGGTACGTCCATTAGCAATTGCGAGGTTCCCCAGAAACTTGTTTATAAAGCTCAATGACTTTGGAAGTCCAGCCTTGGGGTGATGATGCAGTAGTTTTAACTGACAGGAATCGTAGAGTACCCTCAAGTATACAGCTATTATCACTAGATTTTAGTCCCATCCTGGTAAATGCCACTCAGAGACTGTTTTTGTTCACCACCATATCCCAGCATCTAGCATAGCATCTGGTACAAAGGAAAAAAAAAAAAAAAAGCACTCAGAGCATTTTGATTGAAAGAATGAATTAGATGAGTGCTCTGTTGGAAACAACCATTTTTCTCTACATACCTAAGTTAGCAGAAAATCTTTGCTGCATGAAGTGAAGGGATACAACATAAATATCTGCTAGATAAATAAATTTGGTTGCTTTGCAAATGTTTAGTTTTTGATTGGGTGCAGTTGGAGAAGAAATGGGAAGTGGATAGTGGCAGGGGCAAGCATAAGGAGCACTACCAGAATACAAGATGAATAAACTTCAAACTAGAGAAATCCAAGCACATAATTTTTACTGCTACACAGTTGTGAATATAATTAATGAACTCCCAGAAGAAATACACACAGGATTATGGCTGTTGCTGTCAGCTGCAGTTTGAGCAAATTCAATACTGAGCCTCATGCATTAAAAAAAAAAAAATTTATACTGTATATAAAAGGCCACCGGGCCTTTGCTGTAGACAAAGTCTCTGGGAAGACATGAAACATCCATGTCACACTTGGAAAAACATGAGTAGTTTCTCTAGCAGGAAAAAAATGAAACCAGAAAGCAACAATGAAATCTTCTACACTGAAAGAGTGTGATCATGTACTTTATAGTAAGAAATATACATTTGGTCTTCATCTCCATTTGTGGCACAAAGCTATGAAAAACCTTGGAACTTCCTGGGGTGCCTGAGTGGCTCATTCAGTTGGGTGTCCAACTTTTGTTTTGGGCTCTGGTAATCTTAGGGCTGTGGTCATCGCCCCCCCGCCACCCCAATCAGGCTCTGTGCTCAGCACAGGGTCCATTTAAACTTCTCTCTCTCTCCTCTGCCTCTCGCCCTGCTCATGCACACACATACACCCTCTCTCAAATCAAATCTAAACAAACAAACAAAAAAAAAACACAAACAAACTTGTAACTTCCTAAACGAAAAGAGCCATAAGCCATAAATGTGTCTTAATTTATGCCAGGTGCCTTTTGGAAAGCACCTAAGGATGGGAGCTGGTTGTCAATCATTCAACCATGATTGAAGGGTTGGAAAATTTTAGCCCTACCCCATGATTTCTAGGGAGGGGAGGGGACTAGATGTTGAATCATTCACCAATGGCCAAGGACTCAATCAATCATGTCTAAGTAATGAAGATTCTACAAAAACCCAAAAGGTAGGGGTTTAGAGAATTGCTAGGTTAGTAAACCAAAATGCTTCCATATGCCAGTGTACTAGGTCCCTGACTCCACAAGGACAGAAGCTCCTTTGTTGGAAAACTCTCCTTGTATCTCTCTTTCTCTAAGTGTTCATTCTTACTGTTTAATAACTGTTGTAATAAACTAGTATTCTAAAGAGGAAATGGGTTATTGAGTTTGGTAAGGTATTCTTGCAAAGTAACCAAACCAGAGGGGGTAGATGTGGGAAGCTGTGCTCTACAGGCCAGTGAGACAGGCCAGAAGTACAGGTGACAGTCTGGACTTGGGAGTAGCATCTGATGTGGGGACAGGCTTGTAGGACTGTGCTTTACACCTGTGAAATCCAATGCTATATTCTGGGTGATGGTGTCACATTTGAGTTGAGTCATAGGACACCCAGCTAGTCCCTGAGAACTGATTGGTGGTGTGGGAGAAAACCTTATTCATTGGAATTAGGTGCAGAATCTTACAAAGCATGAACCAAGGCCAGACATTCTAGATGAAGAACACCTGGGCATGAATTAAGAAATGCATATCTCCACCCTCTTCAGAACTTTAGTTAAAACACCAGAGTTCTTTAGGTTTTTCCATCGTTCCCAACCTAAAAATCTGAGAGCACACATTTCTTACGTGGTCCCTTAAAGAGTTCAAAGAGTAGAATCCAATTTCTGTCCCTGATAGGAAGAAATAGATTCTAGTGAGCAAAAAAGGAAAGCAAAAAAGGAAAGCAAGAAACACACAACTTTGTTCTCCCTGTCACACTCCTCTCCGGCTGTGTTTGCATAGTGCTTATGCAGGAGGTTTGCTAACATCGGGCTTTGACAGCTGTCTCCCCCAAATGAGCCCTGCGTTAACCAGCAGCTGCAACCTAAATGACAAAAATCCAAGGCTGCTGTCAGCCCATTCTCCTCTGATTAACTTCCCTTTCTGCTCTTGACACATCCCACCTTGCCTCGCCACACACTCTTCTGTGCTGCCCTATTCCCAGATCTTGCTCTATCAGTCCAGTCCCTCAAGTGGGCTGTGGCCTGCCCAAGCCAGCCTCACCTGCTCTGCTTACTGCCCGGCCACCTGCCCCGAGTCCTTGCCACCCTGGCTTCCACCAGACTCTGCTCCTCAACTCCCAATAGCTGCTGCGTGCTCTGCCCTCAGATTGCAGGGTAACCATCCTTGCCTCCTGCTGTTACTCACCTGGTAATATTAGCATCCCATTTGGCTTTTGGACCATCTGAATAGTTAATGTTTGACTCCTTAGAGCTCACGGAGAGGGCGGAGATTTATTCAGTGAATTGACATACTGGGAAAATTTGAGAGAAATTCCAATGGAATTCAATTCGGAGAAAATTACAATTCCTGGAATAAAAGCCATCCAAATGCCAATTTTTATCTTCTTTTCTGAAGACTACAGTAGTTAGAGTATAGCTGTTTAAATCTCCACATTGGGACATGATCACTTTTCAAGATTTCTGTCAGAGTAGCAGAATCCTCAACACATAATGGATGTCTAATACACACAGGACACCACCCATGTGAGAACTCGAAACAGAGGATAGAGATGCTACCACATGTCCATGAGTCCATTAACATGGAATAAAGGAGATAATTAATGTAAAGAATTTAATTTAGCATGAAGCCTGAACATAGAAACCATTCAGTAATAGCTTTTGTTACTATTCCAATGGTCTTGATAATTAAAAAAATACTAAGTTAAAAAAAAAAGCCTCCTACAAAGACTACGGGATGGAAGAAAGGACATAGAGATGGATAGACACTGAGGAAGAAATAGAAGGCAGTAAAAGATGAAAACGTCTTGATAAAACTTTTCAGTGTTAGTCACGGTATGGTTGGACTGAAGAGGGAGAGGGAGTTCTGTGTAGGGAGATCTGCAGTGTTGGTTGGGTGTTAGTTTGCTAGAGGAATATGCAAGGAAACCACAAGCCCAAAATCAAGGCATCAGGAGGGCTGATTCCTTCTGAGGTTGGGAGGGAAGGGTCTGTTCCAGGCTTCTCCCCCGGGCTGGTGGATGGCTGTGTTCTTGTGTCTATTTATATCATCTTCCCTTTGTATGTCTCTGTGTCCAGTTTTGCCCCTTTAAAAAAGGACATCAGTTATGATGGTGTGAGGGCCCACAGTACTCTAGTATGAACTCATCTTATTACATGAGCAATGGCTCTATTTCTAAATAAGGTCATAGTTAGCAATTAAATATTTTTTAAACTGAGAGAGCCAGTAATAGGTATACAGTTATGCCATTCTCAGGACATTGCCGTGAAATCTTCACAATAATGTGTTTCAATATTTAAAACATTTAAGACATTAGAAATGTTCCTAATATATTGTCAACTTAAAGCATCAGATATATTTGTTGGATTATGTGAACTGACTGCAACAGTTTCTATGTAAAGTAAGCCAATATATTAAACTGTATTATAGCCGGGAAATGGAATTATGAGAATTAAGCAAATTCCTTAACATCTATTTTTGTATTTTACAAATAGTCTATAAGCCTGTTACATTTAAATTGTTTTTATAAAAAGGTATTTTAAGGTATGTTTTTAAACTATTTTGAATCATTCTCTAGTTTGTCTCACCTGTGTTTCTGCTTACAAACATCCTTATACCTGATGCACTTCTATTAAGCAGATGCTTATTTTGATAAATGTCAATGTATTTTAACTTTTGAGACCAAAAAATATCACAGATGTACTTTGTTCTTCCTTGTCTCACTACATACAAGTCACATTGCTGTGTAATTACAGTCACAGTCTTATCTGATAAAAACAGAATTAGCTATTATCGATCCGTTTATTCAATTAACATTTTGTTGACTATACTTCTGCAGTGCCAGACCCAGTGATGGTCTCTTCAGGGTGCAGAAATAAAAGATTAGTATTGTCAAAGCTTAACAGCATGAAAAGTGATGGGAAAAATATATTTAATGAAAACTTGAAGTGAATCCCTTTTGGTGAGGGCTTATCCACATAGATTTTGGCCTACCCTGGTCTGGCCAGCTATTTTTCTCTTATTGATGAAAGCGGTCTACGATGCGTTTAGGTTTCCATCTGTGATATGCTAGAAGCGCGTTAAGACCTAGCTGTAAATTACTGGCATTTTCACTCTGTTTTAGTTTGACAACTTGAGTGGAATAAATAGTTAAAATGGTCCATTGGTTTTCTGTGGATGGAGGTAATAATTTCACACACACTGAAGGTAATGGTGATACTGAGAAAAATTATCTTTTTTTGTGACTGTTCTATTGGGATAGATGGGTAGTGTTTAAACCTTAATAGAACTCATGTAATTTCTCTCTACTATCTGCCCAGATGAAGACAGTATCATAAACAGATGAACTATGAGTCAACACCAGACTTGTTTTCCTGTAAAACACGTGAGACTGTTTTGTATTTCAAAACCCAGGATAAGGATATCTTGTGTATGTAAAAACATTTTCCTGGTGATTAATGCCACATCCTTCGGACAAATAGATTCAATTTGCCTCTAAAAAATGAACTACAAATTTTTAGCGACATATAAATTTCTTTGTCGAACACCTGATTTGGCTATTCCTGAAGAAGAGAAAAATATGCCTCCTGCAGGTGATTTTTCATGTATAAAGATTCCCTCTTCTTTCAGTGAAAAACTTGAGTAGGGCCAGAAGTGATTATATAAGTACATAATTTGTCAGTAAGGGAACATCTGTGTGAATAAGTGGTTCCCAGGGCTTTGCCTACATAACCACATTATGTACACCTAAGCAGTTCATACTTGTGTGATGATCTAGACAGCTTTTCTCAAGGAGAGGCTATTTGAAATTTTGCTCTGAACCGTCTGAAGAAATTTTGGTTGTCATACTGGGGGGCTGCTGTTGGTATCTACTGGGGAGAAAACATGCTGCCGAACATCCCACAGGGAACGAGAGAGCCCTCCACCAGAAAGAAACTGCCCTGCCCCAAATATCAATGATGCTCAAGTTGAGAAACCCTGATCTCGATATTTATGTCAAAGCAATGTTTCCTGCCTCTCCCCCACCCCCCCAACAAACCAGTAATCAAATGTCATATAAAGGACACTAGTTGAATACCCAGACAACTGGATGAGTCTTTAAATTTTACCTGAAGAGGCAGATATCATGAATCACACTCACAGGAATTGCAAAGTTAAGTTCTATGTTATTATTCATAATAGTGGTATAATGATACAGCACAATGTCCCACTTTGGGTCACATTCAATTTTGAAATAATGCCATAAGGTCAAATTAAAAATTTACAAATGACTGTAAAAATAAAAACTAAAGAAAAGTCAAGGTTAATGACATCTCTCATAGTCACTTGCAATATGCTTTTTTGATGGTGTAGGGGGTGTTTAGTATACCCATAACCATGCATGGCTCTGGCCATTGTCAGGGGTGTGTGAGCTCTAGTACAGCAGCAGTCACACAGGTTGAGAATGTACTGAAAGCCACCAGTCTACAGCATACAGATCAGCGTCTAGAAAACTCTTTGTTGTCCTTGTTTTTTTTTTTTTAATTTTATTCATTTATTTGACAGAGATTACAAGTAGGCAAGAGAGGCAGACAAGGAGAGAGAGGAGGAAGCAGGCTCTGCGCGGAGCAGAGAGCCCGATGTGGGGCTCGATCCCAGGACCCTGGGATCATGACCTGAGCCGAAAGCAGAGGCTTTAACCCACTGAGCCACCCAGACGCCCCTGTTGTCCTTGTTTTAACTCTGATGCTTGTGATGGCTGAGAAGTATCCTTAGAAATTCCTTTAACAATTTATGTTGCCAAAACAATTAGGGCTCCCAACACCAGAAGGCTTAGAGGTGTTTTTCCTAGGGGTTTTCTGCTTATGCCAGATTAGATAATGTGGTAAATGGATTTGAAAAGAATAAATCAAGAACACATTTGTGTTAATGCTTTCTATTTCCTAGAGATATTTCACTGGTTAATTGTTAGATTACCCATAGTAAGCAAGTTATCAATTAATTGCTGAAAAATGAATGTACTGTGTCTTTTGCTTTGGTCTTTAATTGGCTACAATTTTTCTTTCTCATTAAATGCTAATTTAATTGTTTAAGTAAATAAGGCCATTTCAACAGTAGTCAATTATTTGGAAAAATTGTTTAATGATATACAAGTTTCACTTAAATTTATGGATCAATTTTTCTATAATAAACAGATCTCAGAGTTGGAGTTTTTTTAAATTATGAAAGTTAAATAGACCATCTCCAAGGAAGTAATGTACCTAGAGCACTTCACTTTTTGAGAATGGGGAGTTCTTGATTATATAAGTGTGTATATTTTTTATATACATGTAATTTATTTAGAAAATGAGTGAAATTTTAAAATAGTTGTCTTTAAGCTCTAAATTAAAAAGTGACCTGTTTGGTAGAAACTTAAGGGCAGACATATTTTTTCTTTTGAAAGAGAATCCCAAAGTTTAATAATTTTTATTATTGTAACCTACCATAATGAACAGTCATTGCTTTTGGAATATCCTTGGGATGTTTCTCCAAGTCACAATGATTTAGGAGAGACTTACTTTAAAATTTTCATTACAGTTAAAGTACCAGACATCTTTGTTCCTAACATGACCCCTTATCAATAACAGTACTTTCCCATCATGGATTATTGGTAAATTATTTTCTTACAAGAAGATTATTAGTAAATCATAAAAATGTTATTGACTTGGGGCGCCTAGGTGGCTCAGTCAGTCAGACATCTGACTCTTGATTTCTGCTCAAGCCATAATCTCAAGGTTGTGAGGTCAAGACCTGCTCGAGATTCTCTCTCTCCCTTTGCCCCTCCCCACCACACCCACCCCCAATCACATGCATGCTCTCTCTCTAAAAAATAAAAAAATTAAAAATCTTGGTGGCTTTATTCAAAGAGTCATGAATCAAGCAGCATCCAATCTAGCAGATAGAAAGGAGCCCTGAGGAACTGTCCAAATTGAATTTTATAGGCAGATGGGAGCAGGAATAGGAAGTTACACTAGGAAAAAAAGCCAGTTGGTTATTGCAAGCTTACTTTCCTTTAGGGGATGGCCAGAATCTATTGGGCAGATTACCTAACTAGTGCTGATCAGGCAGGTCCTGACTGATTGATTTAAGACTGCCTTTCTGGAAGAGCCAAAACTTTAGGCCTTTATATGGTGACAGGAAGTTTAGTGTAAGTGACTCCATTTCAGGCCTGCTGTCTTTGTTATGTTTTTATTTTGTTTTTAAGATTGTATTTATTTATTTGAGAGAGGGAGAACAGGAGTAGGGGGATGGAGGGGCAGAGGGAGATGCAGACTCCCCACTGAGCAGGGAGCCCAACTCGGGACAGACAGGGCCACAAGATTATGACCTGAACTGAAGGCAGACACAACTAACAGACACCCAGGTGCCCCTTCAGCCTGTTGTCCTAACCATCTGTCCCACACTTTTGATCAGACTCTCAGAAAGAGATCAAAATGTAAGGCACCGTTGTGGAGTTCTTGGAGTGTTTTTTGCTGAATCTCTTTGTGGTATTCTCAAGTTACAGTATTTGGTTCACATTTTTTAAGTTGGTCATTTTCTTCATTCCCTTTCTGATATTCTAGTCTTAGGGAGATCTTTTGGTTAGTGATTAAGGCTGTGAACATGCACTTAAAGTTTGAGAGAATACAACATACTCGTGAAACTACTGTGATCATTACAGGCAGGGTAATTCCCAATGTCTGGAGTTTACTTCAAAACCACGGTCCCCAAGACCCAAAATAATCAGAATCAAAGTGAAGGACTCACATATTAATCCAACTGGCTTATTCAGGGGTCTTTGTGCAGCTGAGTCTCAGCTTCCCCAGAATGCAGCAAGTGGTGTTCACCATAGCACAAATGCCTCCTTACTCCACTGAAAAAATAATCAGGGGCTACCTTAGTATCCAGAACAATTTAGGCCAGAGAATCTAGGGAGTTTGTAGTTGTTGGGCAGCTGTTGCTTTAGCAGCAGATTCTGTAATATCTTCAAGAGTTTACCAGAGATTCCTGGTCATAGCTTCTTTGGTACTTACTCCTAGCCAAGGAAGTAGGGATCTGCCCAAAATAGCTAATACTTGGTCATGAATGCATCCTGATATTTCCCATTTGTGTCTGTGACTTAGAGCTAGAAAAGTGACAGCCAGGGAGATCTATAAAATTTAAACATCTATAGATCCCAGGCAGTTTTACTCTAGTTAACCTTGCACATCCCATTCTTTGGACAGAGCCTGGATGCAAGGTTTCCTGCGTTTAAGGTTGTTACCCAAAGACAGGGAAATGGACCCCCAGGGTCAGGTAGGATGACATCAAGGAGAGGGGGCTGAGTTTGTTCCAGAGAAGCTGAAGCATTGGAAATCAGGGAAAAGTTTGTCACAGGGAGAACTACAGGATTACCAGCATAGTGGCAAACCTACCAATTATTTTAAGGTTGGGTTATCCCCCTTGCAATGGCAAGATACATATATTTTTAATGATTTTATTTATTTATCTGAGAGAGAAAGAGAGAGAGCACAAGCAGAAAAGTAGCAGATGGAAAAGCAGCCTTCCCACCGAGCAGGGAGCCCGACCTGGGGCTCAATCCCAGCACCCTGGGATCAGGACCTGGGGCGAAGGTAGACATTTAACCTACTGAGCCACCCGGGCACCCCTGGCCAGATATATTTGAACAATAGTATTATCTTTCCAGGACAGAGCAAGGCAAAAGGTAGACAAAATAATCATAAGGACCTTCATAGCGTAAAAATTAGGGAGAGGAGGATAGAAAGATAGATTATTGGTCAGACTTCTTGGAGGAAGCAGTGTATCTTAACATTGGCTACTTGTCTTCATAGCAATTTGATATTGAAGTCTCCATCTCTGCACAGGATCAGATGTCAGGCAGAGACTTCATCAGTTGTGAATTATGGACCTGAGGCTTGACACCTTGTAATTTAGCAGTGGTGTCAGTGCTCAACAGTACTTCATAGGATCCTTTCCATGAATCCACCTTTTGCAAAAGTATCAGAATAAAATGTTATAGATGTGCCAACAACAACAACAAAAACCTAAAAATGCTCATGGTTACAGATCTGATGTGAGTTCGTCATAATGGAATTGACCTCAAACTTTCTGATTTCTCTCCAAAATCTCAAAGGATTTGTCTTCCATTTGGAAGATGTTAAACTAACTGGTTTATTCCATATGTTAAATTACATGGGCAACATCACCAGTAAAAAGTAATGCTAAACCCTCTTAGGTTATATTTATATGGATGCATTTGTTAATATAAGTGTCATAGAAATTAAATGAAATTTCTAGAAATCTGATAACATTTTGAAACTTCTCTTTTCTTTCCCTCACCCAACCCTTTAAGTATATAATCAGCCACCTCACCACCTCCCACCCTCACCACCCCCGAGCTAGCAGATCTTTCTGTCCACCGGTGCTGTCCCTGCACATTAATAAACCACCATTTTGTACTAAAGACGTTTCAAGAATTCTTTCTTGGTCATTGGCTCAGGACCTCACCCCACTGAGCCTCACCTATATTCCAAAACTGGTTTGATAATGCAAAACTCACTAGTTTAAACAAGAAAAGTGTGATCCACATTGTGTTTCTGTCAGATGAAGTAAGTTAAGGTACCTGCTAAAATGCTTTAAACTTTTCACTAGCATTTGTGGCAAGAATTTTAAGATTTTCATAGGCCTGGTTTTCAATTAGCCCGTTTTTCTTGTAAGAATGACATTGTTTCCTCCAAAAGAGGATAAAATACATAATTTTACATCACAAAAGGTACAGAGAAAGAATGCAAGTTATACCAAGAAGGACTTTTGCTCCCTAAATCCAAATCTTTTACAATATCTACAATCCTTTTGAGATGAATAGGGGAGGTTTAGGGATTAAAAAAAAAGATAGATGGCCTTTGAATTGCTTCTAGAGGTGCATTTCTGTTTTTGTAAACAATTATAACACAAGGGCAGTTGTTTTTAATTCCTCAAGCATTGGGTTGCAACCTGAACAAGGGACAAATAAGGGACTTGTCACCCATTTAACTACATTATCTTCACTTAGCTTCTTTATATCAGGGAGAAAATCTTCAATGAAGATGGAAATCGAAAGATTACTATGCTGTAGATTTAGAGCTGCTCGTCTTTGGGTTGCTTTTCTTCCCTTGTGGGTACATAGTATCATTTTAGCTTCCGGGGAAGGGCCTGAAGAAGAGCTATTCTGCAATTATCAGCCCCCCAGTTTGGCCAACTTCTGACCATAAGCCTACTTATAAAAAAAAATCCTTTCAAATATTTTGTCCGGTTTCAGCTGGGACAAACAATAAATATTTCTACACTACTGAATGACCCATGAATCCAACAGGTGTCCCCCCCAAATAACAAAAAGAAAGCTACTTAGACAAATTTCCTGAGAGTTGGCAACAATCAGTAGGATCCTACCTGCAAATGAAGTGCGACCCACATTTCTGTCCAACCATATTTTGGGGGACCTTCCTCCC
Source organism: Mellivora capensis (assembly GCA_004024625.1). Lineage (NCBI taxonomy): Eukaryota > Metazoa > Chordata > Mammalia > Carnivora > Mustelidae > Mellivora > Mellivora capensis. Next base: position 20,597 of record PISX010016696.1, read on the forward strand.
CATGTGACAGTTGTCAGGCCAAGTTCTCAAGACACAAAACAAGACAAAAAGACAGCAATAGTTACTGTTGGGAGGGAAAGGATCAATAACCAAGTGATCTAGATTTAGAAAGGTTGGGACACATGACATTTTACCTTCCTCTCATGACTGGACACTACAGAGATTTGGAAGAGCTGATTCTGGTAAGAATTCTCACCTGTCACTGGTTTTTTGAGTTTTCCCAGGATCCTACCCGTGCTCCAGAGTAAGTGGGGTTCAAAGTAGAGAAATCGCCCCATTATCTACCAGAATTCTGCAATGTCTCCTATTAATTTTTAGTTTCTCCTTGGCTGTTTAAGGGAGTAACTGGTAGCAGTTTATCAGAGAATCCCTTAGCGTCCCATCAATCCTGGGTGCCGTCCATTCGGAGGTTCTCCTTTGAGGGTAGATATAGGGGTGTTTTAACAACTTGGTCATCTGTTGTTTACAGTCTTTTAGTCTCCTCAGAGTAGGAAGGCAATTCAGACAGAGGATTAGTAGACTGTGAGCACTCAGGTAAAGGAGGATAGAGGGGAGTATTTAGGATCATGTCAGTCTTTTAGTTAACTTCTGTCTTTTAATGTTTCCTTAGCCTTTTGCAGTGACTCTTTCAATGAAGTTCTTTTGGAATCTTGAAGACTTTTGGAGACTTCTACCTGCCAATTAAAATAGGTGATCCATTCTGTTTGTTTGATTTGGCAGCTAATGCTTTCCAGTGTGCTTGCTAACTGGAACATTTCCCATAATGACCATTGTAATTCTAGACTGTCTTAGTAATATTTTGCCATTTTCACAGATACATCTTCCAGGACTATCGTACTAAGACGTAAAATAAGCAGTGATGCCAGAAGGTGGTGCACTCAAGTCCCTGAAATTTAGGATCCTACTTCTTTAGCTAAAGCCTTGAGTCTCCTGGAGCCAAATTAATAACTTGAGTGGTGTCGCAATGGGTTGGGGGTTGTATGGTGGCACGTATATCTATGAATTAGGAGTTGAGTGCTCTAGTACTTTTTAACCACTTGACTTTTACCCATCAGTTTTTTCAGCTTTGGCTTCTGAGATTCCCATTAACAATAGATTTATGAATCCTTCTCCCAGCTACTGTTGGTTTCGACTAATGTGAACATGGTGTGAACAGAACTATGGACACCAGCAGTAACCAGAGATGGTAATATGAATTGGCCAAAAGAATGCCTTTGGTGCACAATACTAGCAGTTCCCCCAATAGAACTACGGCCAGGAGATTCTACCAGGAGATTCCAACAAATGCTGATTGCAGACCAACTAAGGGTTAAGGACTTGGATTCCAGGTGGAACTGTCTGCCAGCTCAAGGTGACCAACAAATCCCTGGACTGGGCCTGTGAACTAACAAAAGGCCTCTGTAGTGCTCTGTTAAAGCCTCCTGTTAATCTAGACTGGGAATTAGACTGGGAGCTCAACACAAAAAGAGCAGAGCTTGCATCTAAGAACTTACCCATGGCCCTCAAATGGCAAGAAAAAGAACTCAGAAGTTTTGAAGGGACCAATGCCTCTGTTCCTAATGGTCCCCAAAGCCATCAGAAGTGTCCTTTGGATCCTACTACTGCCACCAAACAAAAAACAAAACTCAGCTGACTAAATTTTAAAGATCTAATTGGCTTTATTCAACAATTCATGAATAGGGCTACATCCAGTCTAGCAGATAGAAAGGGGCTCTGACAGATGAGGCTCTCTGCTCAGTGGGGAGCCTGCTTCCACCTCTCTCTCTGCCTACCTCTCTCCCTACTTGTGCTCTCTGTCAAATAAATAAAATATTTTTAAAAAAAGAAAAGAAAGGGGCTCTGAGAAGCTGTGAAAGATTTGTATAGACAGAAGGAAGCAGGAAGAAGGTTATACTAGGTAAGAAGTTTGTTGTTTTTACAAGTTTGTTTTTCCTATAATGGATGGTAGGGGTCCATTAGGCAAATTACCTAACTAGTGTTGATCAGGCAATTCCTTACTGACTGGTTTAAGGTTTTATTTCTAAGATAGCTGAAACTTATAATTAAATCAAATCCCTGTTTGGGGACATGGGACTTAGTAAGCAACTCCATTTGGGGCCTTTTTGTCTTGTTTTTAATAGTAGACTGCATTAAACAATTTAATAAAAGACATCATGTTGTTTGGTTTGAGCATTTTAATACTGATAAGACCCTTAAAAATAAAGAGTTCTGAAGTGTCTGTCAAGATGTTGCTATAGGAAGATCCTTAGCTCACCTACCATAGAGACAACAATCTACTACATTTGGAATAATTCTCACTAAAGAGAACTTAAAAACAAGATGAACAGAGCTTCCACAATAGGGGGCAGCATGAAGAGATGTAGAAGAGGCAGAGATATGGTCTCACTAAGGAAAAAAACACACCAAGGCATTGCATTCCATGGTCTTTTGCCTAAACAGTGAAAGATTGAAACTCCATTATCAGGCACCTCAACCATTAAATCCTGCACCGGGGAGACAAACCCCCAAAACAACTGGCTTTGAAGACCAACAGGGAAATATGTCCAGGAAAACTGTAGATTTGTAGATAAAGGAAGACCTGCTGTTAAGGGGCTCATGCACAGACCCACTCACCCCAAAAACCACTGCAGAAACACCAAATCAAAAAGTATACAGACTTTAGGTGAAGAAGACCCACTTACTGATCTTGAAGCACCTGCTAGTGATGCAGGAGGCAGGTGGGCTTCTGCCCAGGGACTGAGACCTGGGCTGCAGACCTTGGGGAATCTTACCTGTATACTGCTAATACCAAGGGAAGCACCCTGTTGAGAGTTCTGCACAACCCTGTACCTTAGCTGGCCTTATAGCTGCAAGGACAATAACACTGGCTAAAAGGCCCAGCTGTGGTTGTTGTGTGCTTGCTAGTAGGCAAAGACTGTACAGCCAGACAGGCTGGAGACCAACCCTACCTACCAACATGCCTGCAGCCATTGCAGACCCACCACAACGGGGGGGGGGGGGGGGGGGGGGGTGAGGGGGGATAAGAGGGGTGGGGATGGATACATGCAGCTCATACTGAGGACATATCTACAACACCTGAATCTGGTATCCAGGGTGGATTGAACTTCCAAACCCCACAGGAGCTATCCTACAAAAAGCCAGTATTTCAAAACTATGAGATATAGCTGAACTAATACATGAAAACAAAAACAGAACTAGACAAAATGAGGAGACAGGGATATGCTGCAAACAAAAGAAGAAAACAAAACCTCAGAAAAAGAACTAAATGAAACAGAGATAAGCAATGTATCCAATAAAAAGTTCAAAATAATGGCCATAACGGAACTTACTGAACTCAGGATGAGTTCATCAGAAGAAAGGATGAACACAGTGAAAATTCTGGTAGAAAATATAAGCAAGTGCTCAAAGTTGAAGACTATAATAATAGAAATAAAAAATCAACTCGAGGGAATCAACAGCAGATTCAAGTATACAGAAGAATGGAACAGTATCTGGTAGTCATGTTAGTGGAAATCACCCAAAATAGCAGGAAGAAGAACTAACTCAAATAAGGATAATTTATCTATGAAAACATCAGGGGCATCTGGGTGGCTCAGTGGGTTAAAGTCTCTGCCTTGGGCTCAGGTCATGATCCCAGCCCTGGGATTGGGCCCCACATCAGGCTCTCTGCTCAGAGGGAGCCTGCTTCCTCCTCTCTCTCTCTCTGCCTGACTCTCTGCTTACTTGTGATCTCTGTCTGTCAAATAAATAAATAAAATCTTTAAAGAGAGATTTCTATGAAAACATCAAAATAATATTCACATAATAAGTGTTCTAGAAATAGAAAAGAGAGAAAAAGGGCAGAAAACTTATTTGAAGAAACAAAGTTGAAAACTTTGATAACCTGGAAAAGAGACCTTCAGGTCCAGGAAATACAAAGATTGCCAAAGAGAGCCAGACCAAGACACATTAAAATTAACATGTCAAATTGTAAAGATAAAAAGGGAATCTTAAAGCAGCAAAAAAAAAAAAAAAAAAAAAAAAAAAAAAAAAAAAAAAAAAAAAAAAAAAAAAAAAAAAAAAAAAAAAAAAAAAAAAAAAAAAAAAAGCATTAAGTTACATACAAGGGAAACACCAAGACTATAATTGGATTTTTGCAGAAACATTGACTCTACTGAGCTACCCTCTTAGGCACTGCTAAGTGCTGAAAGGAAAAAAATGACAGCCAAGGATATTCTGCTGGCAAAGTTATCATTCAGAATAGGAGATAGAGTTCCCCAGACAAACAAAAACCAAGTACCACTAAACAAGCTTTACAAGGAATATTGAAGAAACTAATTTAAGTAGAAGACAAAGGCTATAACTAGAAATAAAATATATGGGAAAAAATTCCATTTGTAAAGACAAACGTAATGGATTAAGCACTTAAAGTGGTAGTATGAGGGTTAAAACACAAAAATAGTAAAATTAAATCAACAATAAAATCTACAATAATTACTTAAGGGATATACGACATAAAAGGATGTTAAATATGTCAAAAACCTAAAACAGGGTGGGAGGGGAGTAAAAATACAGCACTTTTAAAATGCGTTCAAACTTAAATGATGACCAACTTAAAATAGACTGCCATATATGTAGCAGTTATATATAAAATACATGAGCCTAACAGTAACCAAAAATCTGTAATAGACACACAAAAAACTTAAAAATCAAATATAACACTAAAGAATGTCATTGACTCGTAAGAGAGCAAAAGGAAAAAGAGAACTACAAAAACATCCAGAAGACAACCAAATGACAAAAGTGCTTAAATGCTGCCTACAAGAGACTTACTTCATCTAAAGACACATACAGACTAAAAAGGAAGAGCTAGAAAAACGTATTTTATGCAAATGGAAGCAAAAAAAACCCCAAAAAGGTAGCAATACCTCTGTTAGGAAAAATAGACTTTAAGAGTCTCATGCTCTACCGACTGAGCTAGCCAGGCACTAGAAAAAATAAACTTCAAAATAAAGGTTGTCACAAACAAAGAATGCCATTGCATGACAATAAGGAATCCATCTAACCACAATGTAACCCACTTATATCAATGGATAGATCATCCAGACAATAAGGAAACAGTGCCCTTGAACAACACATTACACTAAATGGACTTAATAGATATATACAGAATATTCCATCCCTAAAACATCAAAATACACATTCTTCTCAATTGCACATGGAACGGTATAAATCACATGTTAGTTCACAAAACAAGTCTCAATAAACTTAAGATTATTTCATCGTATCAAACATCTAAAAATATGAAACTAAAAATCAACTGTAAGAAGTAAACTGGAAAAAGCACAAACACATGGAAATTCAACAACATGCCACTATACAACCAAAAGGTCAATGAACAGACACTTCTCCAATGAAGACATAGAAATAGCTATCAGACACATGAAAAAATGTTCATCATCACTAGCCATCAGGGAGATTCAAATTAAAACCACACTGAGATACCACCTTACACCAGTTAGAATGGCCAAAATTAGCAAGACAGGAAACAACGTGTGTTGGAGAGGATGTGGAGAAAGGGGAACCCTCTTCCACTGTTGGTGGGAATGCAAGTTGGTGCAGCCACTCTGGAGAACAGTGTGGAGGTTCCTCAAGAAGTTAAAAATAGAGCTTCCCTATGACCCTGCAATTGCACTACTGGGTATTTACCCCAAAGATATAGATGTAGTGAAAAGAAGGGCCATCTGTACCCCAATGTTCATAGCAGCAATGGCCATGGTCGCCAAACTGTGGAAAGAACCAAGATGCCCTTCAACGGACGAATGGATAAGGAAGATGTGGTCCATATACACTATGGAGTATTATGCCTCCATCAGAAAGGATAAATACCCAACTTTTGTAGCAACATGGACGGGACTGGAAGAGATGATGCTGAGTGAAATAAGTCAAGCAGAGAGAGTCAATTATCATATGGTTTCACTTATTTGTGGAGCATAACAAATAACACGGAGGACATGGGGAGATGGAGAGGAGAAGGGAGTGGAGGGAAATTGGAAGGGGAGGTGAACCATGAGAGACTATGGACTCCGAAAAACAACCTGAGGGGTTTTGAAGGGGCGGGGGGTGGTGGGAGGTTAGGGGAGCCAGGTGGTGGGTATTGGGGAGGGCACGCATTGCATGGAGCACTGGGTGTGGTGCCTAAACAATGAATTCTGTTACTGAAAATAAATAAAAATAAAATAAATAAATAAATAAATAAATAAGAAAGAAATCAAAGAAAAAAATCAAAAAATATCTTGAGACAAATGAAAATGAAAACACAATGCTCCAAAATCTAGAGACTGCAGCAAAAAGTTTTAAGATATAAGTTATATTCTGAAATCTAAAGGTACTAAAAAGGAACAAAGCTCAAAGTTAGTAGAAAGAAGGAAATAATAGACAAAAAATAAGATTACTGAAACTAAGAGCTGGTTCTTTGAAAAGATGAAAAGAATTGATACTTAGTAAGATTTATTAGAAGGGAAAAAAAGATTAGACTCAAATCAAGAAATAAAAGTAAAATTACAACTTTACCTCAGAAATACAAAGGATCATAAAACTACAATTATACATCAATAAATTGGAAAACCTAGAAGAAATAAATTCCAAGAAAAATATAATCTTTCAAGACTGAATCAGAAAGAAATAGAAAATCTGAACATACCAGTTCATAGTAATGAAGTTGAATCAGTAATTAAAAATCTCCCAACAGGGGTGCCGGGTGGCTCAGTGGGTTAAAGCCTCTGCCTTTGGCTCAGGTCCTGGGTTCAAGTCCCACATTGGGCTCTCTGCTTGGCAGGGAGCCTGCTTCCATCTCTCTCTCTCTCCCTGCCCCTCTGCCTACTTGAGATCTCAGTCAAATAAATAAATAAAATCTTTAAGGAAAAAAAGAGCAGAAATATATGTGTACATTTATACTGGATAGTTTATGCTAAGTGCATAGGTGTGAATTCCGCATTCACATGAAATGATCTCTTCCGTGTTCAAGCACACAACTAGGCGGATGTCCATTGTGCTCTACACGGAGATCTTTGCACAATGGATGAGCTCTCCTTAGCTTACCTTATAGCAGAAATGGCTTTCTTAAAATTCTCCTGTATAGAAGTAGGAAAGGGCAGTCATGGAAAGACATAGCAATAGGAGCCTTACTTACTCAGGGAAAATAAGGAAGCTTGCATTTTTTCAATAGTCTTCTATGACAAAGAAACCTCTGTAGTCCTAGCACTCCTGGGTGGCTCAGTAGGTTAAGCATCTGACCAGCTCAGGTCATGATCTCAGCTATCTAGCCCTCACTCAGCAGGGAGTCAGCTTGTCCCTCTGTTCCTCCCCATGCTCACACTCTCTCTCAAATATTTTTTAAAAAATCTGTAGTCCCCCAAAATTCACATGATCATGTAGTATATCAGTGATACAACATGACAATAATGAGAATTAACTTTTACTGAGCAGTCTACAGACTGCTGACCAAGTACTATGTATCTCATTTAATCCTCATAACAATCTATGAGGTAGATCTGACTATCCTCCTCCCTATGGCTGACGAGGATACCAGACCTCAGCAAGAGAAGTGATTCATCTAAGGTCACATATCCTAAGAAGCTTAAGCTAGCTTTGAACCCAGGCAGTCTGGCTCCAGAGGTATTTTAAACCACTGGGGTAACCTTCCATGTGGTCCCCCAATAATCTGCACTTTGGGCTGCCACACACATCTCAGTCCCCTTCGACATGAATCCAAGCTGGTCCTGCACAATGACAAAGATTCTCTCTCCAGTCTCTAACCTGGCTCCTCTGAGCACGTTTACAACTAGGTTTCAAACTTGACCTATAGGGACTTGAACACAACACTAGAAATTTCCTACAGCTCAAGGCCACATCTCTAGGATGACTCTCACCCCCCTCCAAAAGTGCCTACCAAAGAAAACTGCCAGCTGCCACAAGAATTTACTGTTTGTTTCCGAGTACTTGAAAATAGGGTCCCTGTCTCTCAGCCTCTATTGGAAGTAGGAGCCTCACTTTCCAGAGCACCAGTTAGCAAATCCAGATGGGTGTCATATGGACCAACCCCTGCTTCCTGCTTGATGTAATTTTTTCATTTCCTGGCTCATCACATTACCCCCTTATCCCTATACTCACCCTTTGAAACATTCAGTCACCTCTGTACAGGTTGAAATTGAGTTCAGTTCACACTGGACTCTTCTATTACTGTAGTTCCTGCCGATTATAATCTATCCTCGTCATTTTACTGTTCAGCTTCCAAAGTAACCTGTTGGATTCAGCAGAAGAGAAGCAGAGTGACTTCCAAGGACTTAGAGCTTTCCACCTTGGTCTCCAGCACACTCACCCTTGGAGATGAGAGCCACTATGCCAAGGAGCCACATGGAGAGACGACGAAGGGGGAAGCCTGAAACAGCACTGAGAGCTGCTGTGAGCAACTCAGGTCATCCCATCTGAACAGAAATAAGTTGTTCTCTCTGAGCCCTGTTCAAATTGCTGATTTGTCTTCAAACTAATTTGTAGTTGTTTGTATTTAAGTTTTGAAGTGATTTCTTACACTGCAATAAATAAATGGAAGAGCCATTGCAAAAGGCCCATTTCATTTTCCCAGGATGTCTGTCTCTCTCTATAGCACTCAATTTCTCTAGATGTCTTTCTGAATTTGCTGGCCACATCTCAACTCATGGTCTCACAGAAACTCACGGTGGGCTGACTGGAGGTCAAACTGACTAAGCACCAAGCCCAATTCTGGTCATAAAGGAAGTAAAAGTAACAAAAAAAGAAAAATATCTAGTATTTCAAATTAAAAATTGGTGCACGTACAAATTTCTTTCCTTTCCTGCTTCTGCAAGGATGTATGCTCCCAATAATATTTTGGCTGACTCGTATTCATGGAGGAGAATTTTCTTTAAAAAATAGTTCTTGGTTTTGAGTAAAAAGATACCAGTTTCTGTTATAAGTCTCAAAGTACAAAAAAACTAATGGTTTTATATTTTTCATTTAAATATATTTAATTATGTTAAACATCAGCTTACTTGTACCACTGCTAATAGACACAGGTATTGTGGTTCAATATATGAAAGAGTCTGGCTAAGATTTCTAATATTCTAAAGTCAAACTTACTGGTGAAACAACAGAAAACATATTAACGCCGCCAACATTGTGGACTGTTAGTTGCAAAATGAGACCAATTGAAATAAAATTCTAATCAGGTCTTCTGACAGTCATTACCCCAGAGGGAGAATGGGGCTGTGCTCATATAAACTGTGATTCCTGACTTGTTTCACATAGCACTTTGAGTCGTCAGACTCCTGAGTATTTCCTAGTTTGCACTCAATCCTCTGGAAACTACCTAACACCTTTGGCAATAGCTTTGGTGTTTTACTCAGTGTTATGCTTGACAGGGAGCTTGGTTGTTCAGTCACAAAACTTTATTCCTTGTGAATCGCATTAGCTCCCATTTTCCTGTGCTGCATATTGAGTGATGGACAACCAGGATCTGCCTCGATTTGCCTCCCATTTGAAGCTAATTGGTCCTCTGACCCTTTTATCGATGTCTTCACACAACCGACTTTAAGGTCAAATCTGGGATCCAGAATTATTATAATTATTACAAGTGGACTGTGGAAAGTCTGCTCTGCTGGCTTTAAAGACCCACTTACAAGGCTGAAGAGTTCTAATTCCAATGAATAGAATAGAAAACAATTTTTCTCAGCACGCTTTTTAACTATTGGACAAAAAAGGAGGGGGAGGAGAAGGATATACTGAAGAAGGGGCGAAGGAGAGAGAAGACTAAATCAGAATTTATTCCTTAAGCTTAAACTAACAAAACATTCACATGCATAATTCGTAGGGCTCAAACGTCCTGGATTTATCAGAATAATTTCAAACTTTTGCTCATTTGGATCCCATATCCACTACTCATATTCTTACTAGTCACGTCATGCATGCCAAGTTTTGCTTCAGAAACTACAGCCAAATACACATATATTAGTGTACCATGACATTTTAATTACAAAATGACTATTCTTACTCATAAAGCTTATAAGCATTAAATAAATATCTTCATTGCAAATATATATGTATAAAGTTATATGAATATTATATATATGTATAGATTACATATTTTAATAAAACTTCATTACAGTTTTTGAATGACTCATTGGCATGCCATTAGTAGCTCTGAACTTTTAGGAGATCTCAGCATGCAACACACAGGTGTAGCCCAAGCAAGACCAACCTGCCTTATAACACATTAGGACAGTTAGTGTGCGCCCTGTACATGTCCCCACAAAACACCCCTGGGATAGAGACTCTACTTCTCTGGAAATACCCAAATATTGTAAAAAAGTGACATCATTTGACCCTATGATTTCTTCCATAAGCCACAAATCCTTTCTTTCCTTTGACATACAAAAGCAAGTAAAAGAAGATAGAGCCACGTTGGTATAGAGTTTAAAACAGTAAACTTGTAGCCTCTTATCCAAAATCCCTGTGATAAATGCATCTGGGTCTAGAGAAGGTGAAAACTCCTATAGCAAACCTTCTCTCTGAGACATGAATGGATTCCTGGTCTCACCCAGCACTGCTTTCCAATACCAGCCATTCCCTCCTCAACCCCAGGCCTAGGGACTAATAAGAAAACAGAGCAGGTGGAGGCAAGTCCATGATTTTGGTATCTCAGTTGGCTCAATGAGTTGGTATCTCAGTTTTGCTCAAATTCAGAGCAAAAAGTTTGAAAATTTATACTCCTGGTTATAAAGGGCCCAAGCATGAATATATTTATAACTCTGAACAAGTACAACCCACCTAGTACCAAAATACCATAAATCAATTCAAAAAATGCACTTTATTTCCATGTTTGTCCAACAGGGATAGAAGAAACAAGGAAATATAAGATGGTCTATGACCTCAAGCTCATTAAAGAAATATACAACTCCTTTACGGTAGGACGATTACATAGCTAAGTCAGCACGTTATTATTGACATCTTCTAGGTAGGGGAAAAGACAGAAGGCTTATCTGCATTCTGAGCAACTCCTAGAATATTCCTACCAGTATTCTCTCCAAGATTGTTACTGCAACATCATCTTCACTCCCATACCAAATTTACAAAGGAAAGCTGAAACTTCCCAAATTACTGATAGGACCTTTGGCCTTTTTCAACACTGTCCTATTCACTCATATATTCAACAATTTTTTGAAATTGTTGAATATTGTAAATATTGTAAACAATATTTACTAACTGCTTTCTGAGCATGAAACAATAAGATACAAAGGCACATGCAACAATTAACTCACCATTTAAAAAGAGATTGGCTAAAACTACCTGTCATATTCCCAAGACAGAGGAAAAATAGTAATGCAGGTAAAATAAATGTATGTATTTTTTCCTGAAAGACATTCAATTTTCCTTTAAATTCACATGCTTCTAGCACATTGAAATATGCAGTAACAAAGCAAAATCTATGAGCTGCCTGTGTCACATAAAGCCTTTGAACTTAAGGACCTTGCAGAGTACTAAGCTCCTTTGTAGGGTTAAGTGTCTCCCAAGCCATTCACATTTCTAGTCACAGGCTCCTAATAACTATAAGTTGAATTAATATGAGCCATTAGACTTGCTTACAGTTTTTCTGTTTTTGTTTTTGTTTTTTTTTTTAAATCTTGAAAATAAATATTTTATTTATTTACTTGACAGAGAAATCACAAGTAGGCAGAGAGCAGGCAGAGAGAGAGGGGGAAGCAGGATCCCTGCTGAGCAGAGAGCCCAACTCGGGGCTCTATCCCAGGACCCTAAGATCATGACCTGAGCAGAAGGCAGAGGCTTAATCCACTGAGCCACCCAGGCACCCCTAGGCTTGTTTACAGTTAAGCCAAGGCACAGACTATCAAATAATGGTGCCAGACACCAGTTACTGAGTGACTCAACATAGATTCAAATGCATAACTATAGATTCCATATTCAGTGATATTTTAATATGATATATGCTTCTTGATTATATACTATTTAAGGCTTCATGATACATATCCCAAATTCAAGAAGATCAATTCCATCTCAACGAAACCATCTGACTCTAACCATGAATCTGCTGACACTTACTATTAACTGCTTTGAGAGGGTCTCCATCCTGCAGTGAGAGTCAACTTTCCAAAGAACAACCAGTCTTTCTGCTGTGGAAATCAATTCAACGGTTCCTCAAAAGATTCATTACAGAACCGCCATGTGATCCAGCAATTCCGCTCCTAGGTATATACTCTAAAGAACTGAAAGCAGGGACTCAGACAGATAACTTACACACCAAAGTTCACTACAGCATTATTCACAAAAGCCAGAAGGTAGAAACAACCCAAGTGTCCATCAATGGATGAGTGGAAAAACAAAATGTGATAGGGAAGATGGAATATCATTCAGCCATATAAAGGAATGGAATTTTGATACATGCTACAGTATGTATGAATGTTGTCAACACTATGTAGATGAAATAATGGGCTTAGTGCTCTCTGCTTTGTTCCCTTTCTTTCTTATCTCCTCCAGGTGGGGAGGTGTGCTGCCCAATGTTCAGTCCTGTTAGGATTAAGGCTGCCTGGTATATAAAGAGAGCACAGAGACTGCAGAGCTGTTCCTCTATCCTGTTTGCTCCAAGAACAAGCTGGCTTGTAGTAGAGGTCAGGATAAATGTCAAAAACACTCTTTGCCCTCACTCATGGAAGAGTGATCATCCCTGAATGAGAGAAGAGACAAAGCTTCTCAAACACAGCCAACACTTCTGCAGTCCTCTTAGAACTACAGATCCCAAGGGCCCCTGAACATGTTTGCCAACACAGGCCATCACACTGTATCAGTACCTGGCTCTGGAAAGGGATCTCAAGTGAACAGGAGAGGAAGCTAGAACTTCAACTCAGACTATCAAAGGAGAGGATTTCACAACAAAGTTTCTTTTGTATCCAAAAAAGATATTTATTTTTTTTAAAAAAGAATAAACAGTGTTTGTGTAAAAATAAGGGGGAAAGAACAATGTTTAGGTAAACCTTTCATTCTGTTTTTTAATTTCTTCCAGAGAAAGAGAGATACCATGTGGCTTTAATATTCTACCAAGAAAAAAAAAAAGATTATTGCTTAAGAATCTGGTAGCAAAATGAAGCACAGAGACAGACAAAGAGGAGTTAAAGTGATCAGCACAGATGAACAAAAATCATGAACAGCATTGTGTTGTTGAGTCATTTCCTCCAGGACCATTTTCCCTCATTGTTGGCAAAATAGTGGAAAATATAAGGAATCCTACAGGTTTTTATAATTTGAAAGCAAAAAGGTGGAGAAAGTCAGAGTTCCAGGTGAGTTCTACACTCCTAGTCTTACTGGGGAGATGTTCATGGAGACCACCAAGGGAAAATATTCTGCCTCGAAAGCAGTTTTGATTCTTTAGCTCCCCTTGTATCCCTGGCTCAGGGACAGGATGACAGCACCATTAGGGGATGCAATAAAGTAAATAGACTTCTACTCATGTCCCACGGAACAGATATTTTGATTTGATGTGAACCAGCACTGCAGACAATGGAACCTGGTTTGACTCTGATCTCATCTGACACATACAAAGATGCAAGAGGAATAAGCAATTTAGTCTGCAGCTCCCTCTAGTCGTGATTGGGAAATAACTGCAGAGGGACAGGAGCAGCCCGAGCCTGGAGAGGAAGGGGGGTGCACAGGGAAGAGAAACAGATTGTTGTCATTGCTGAGCACAATTGAAAATGAGCCATGTGCTTCTAAAGGAACCTGTTTTGGTATCTCATCTGCAGTTACCACAGGCACTGAATGCTATGTGATTGAAACACTGCCCCAGAACACTGTGAAATAAGGAACTGTGCATATATGCCAGGAGCTACCTGCCACTACTTTCCAAGAGAATTCATAGCGTGTGATACTGTGCTTGGTTGGTCAGCCTCTCCCTCTTCCCTGCTGAAGAGACTTGCTATCCAGACCTAAAATCAGTTTGCAAATATAAAACAAAGTCAAACAACATGCACACATGTGAATAAGATCGTCCATGCACTTAGAGACAAGTACGATAGGACACAAACTGTAGAGCTGAGAGAGGCAGCCCCATGCTCCTGTTATGGATTAAAGAATGTGATCAGAGAGTCCACGTGGCTGTGCTAAAGTCAGACAGCAAGAAATGAAGCCCATGTCTCTGTAGTCTAATATGCCTCCCATTACAAAACATGGCATCCATTCTGTGCTCAGCCACAGAAAAGTATTTTGTTAATCAAAAATAATTAAAAAAACCTCTAGATGTTCTTTAAACTTGCTTGCTGAATGTGAAGAATTATGCCAGAATAGGAAGGAGTGGGAGGAAAGAAAGGAGGGAGGAAGGAAGAGATGTATAAGAATTTCTCGACCTTATATATGCAGAGAGGCCTGCTCTTTAGTCAGTCTAGAAAACCAGAGGAGTTGTAGTTCACCACTTGGGAGTTTCACTTGAGACAATGCCCTCAAAGCCAATTATCGAGCCACACGAGAAAACTACTCTCATTACATTAAAGTCATATGTTGCCTCTGTCAGAGTCCAAATAGGAAAGAAATTCATCCCAGATGGTTCAAATGAGAAGATTTTAAGGACAAGGTACCTTAGGGAGGTGAGGGCAGGGTTAAGGTTTATGAGGTCCTGGAAACTAGAGAAGTTCCCGGTGCTGAACGGGGAGGCCATGGGGTGACAGTACCTTGGAGTAAGTACTGTTACTAAATTCCATTGGGAGATACAGCCATGGAGACTCTGCCACCTCACAGAAACTACAGTCTTGGAAGATCTTACCTCCTGCCAGAGCTGCACTGCAGAAGCCAGGTATCTCAGCCTCTCCTTCCGCCTTCTGTCTTCTGCCTCTTACTGGAAGTCAGCTAGCAAGAAAGCCTGGGAGATCCCATCCACAGATGCTCATTACATCAAAGTAGAGATATTGGCTCCAGTGGGACAGACTATAGTAGAACAGCAAGTAACTGGGATGTACATCATTTCTGAATTGAAATTAGTTGATTAACTACCTTTTCCACCATCTTTAAACTCCTGCTTCCAAAAACCCTTACCCATTCCAGTTTGCAGTGAGTAAATGTCCCTAAGCTTAATTATTCTGTTTTTTTTTAATTCTTCATGTGCATTAAACTGTATCTTACATAAAATGAACAGAAATATTTTGTTGACTGGTGGTCACAATTCTAACTGAATGGCCCATTTGTCTAGTTCTAAATGCATTAATCTTAAATACTGTTTGTAAAAGCGCTTACACACTAGCACAGAGTAAGTCCTCAATTGGTACTTTCATACTTTTAGTTTTTACTGTGGGCCATTGTACTGAAAACCAATCTCATCAATCAACAAGAATTAGGACAATCTGGTACATACAACCCTATAAGCTTATCCAGGCATTTTCTCTGAAAGATCCTCGATGCTGGTGTGCTGTCTTGGGATTAATCTGCACTGCCAGCTTCTGGAATGCTAGAGAAGTATGTCATATTGGGTGAAGCCCTTCCAAGGCTGGGGCATCATGGACAAAATGTGTTTCTGCCCCAACCCACTTGTATAGAACAAGTGACAATGATATGCCATGGAAGGAACCAAGAGGAGTCTGGCACTTGGATCTCATTCAAGCTCAGTGTGACCTGAGGCAAGCCACTTAATGTCTTGAAGCCTCAGACTCTTTATCCCAAAAATAAATAATCAACTAGTTTATAAAAAGGATAAAGGGTTTTTAAAAGAGCCTAGAATATGCTTTATCTTCATTCACCTGGCACTCAACATTCTAAGGAGCACAGTAGGAAAATCCCCAAAACTGGATGACTGCTGAAGGCCCACTTCTAGTTTAATTTCCTCAGATATTAGTTTCTTCCAATTTTATAGGGATAGAAGTGGGAAAATACTTAATTTTGTTCTCACAAAGCATAAAATCTAGCAGTAAACTTTTATAGACTGCAGAGCAAATGGTATAATAAGTTCATTGTCCCGTAGTGTCTGCTACCTAATTGTGTTCATTCCCTTTGTGTATTTTAGTAATGAGAGTATAATTGTCAGTGCTTATAATACATATAATCTCATTACTGTCACTCCCATCAGTATGCTTTCTCTTCAGCCTATATACAGTGTGTTCCACTTTCCTTCTCATCATAACACATAAATATTTCTCTTTTCCTGCACCCAGATTTCAGTCTAATTCCTGACAGTTACCATGGCTAATCATTGAGACATTGCTGCCTGCCTTGTTTTCAGTATGTTTCATCCACTGTTCTGGCACAGTGCCAAGAAGTCATTATTACGTTGGTGTTGAATTGCCATGACCACATCAGTGCCTTCCTATTAGAGTGGTTGAGACTTATTTGGAGTAAAAACTAATTTAGACATGCAAATGACTACACTCCTGACAGCGACTAGTTTGGAAAACTCTAAGATTAGACACAATTATACTATATCTCAAGTTCATTATCTGTCAAAGGACAGATTTGGTCTCTCTTATTCTTCTGGATGCCTTCCACTTCTAATAATTCTTTTTGTCTATAGAAGATTCAAATCAGGAAGACTTATCATAAACTTCTTTGTAATTATCTTCTCAATAGGTAAAGCACAGTGACTTTTCAGGGCAGGTAAATATACTTGACACTCTGGGCCTACATGACATCATGCATTTGTCAAAACCTATAGAATTTTACCACACAAAGAGTGACTTTATTGTATGCAAATTTTTAAGAGTCACTTAGTAGACTGGGGGAAAACTAAGGTAGAATGTAGAATGGGACAAAACAAATTGTGTTCCACATGTACAAATAACCTCAATGAAGGAAGTAGAGGAAAAGATGATGGCCTAAGTAACTTTGGAAATAAGTAAATTAGGTAAGACTAAATGCAAAAGAAGCTACAAGGCAACCTATTCTAGTTGATAAAGTGACATCACACATGGGTATGGGTTTTCAATTCTGATGCTTCCATCCATGTAAACTGGAACTGAACAGTTAATTGGACGTATGGTGGATGGTAGGAGAGAAGACAAAAATGATCCGTATTTAATGGATCCAAGTTGGAAACATCAGTATGAATCCTATTTAGCTTAATACAGATACACATTATTTCATGCAGAAATATTTATAGATGTGTACATACAAAGCGGTGTGTGTGTGTGTGTGTGTGTGTATTTACTTCAGTTAGTATATACACATATATTTCCTTGCTCTGTCATCTGAGAGGGCCTAGAAGCAACAACTTCCCCATAGAAAGAATCATACCTAGTGCCCAGACCTTCATTCCTAATGATATTCTACAAAAAATATGAACACATGTTGACCTTAGTTAATAATAATAGGTTGATATTGGTCCATTAATTATAAAAGACATACTATGTTAATATAAAATGTTAATAAGAGGAGAAGCTAGGTGTGGGGTTCATGGAAACATTCTTTACTATCTTCACTTTTTATTTTTGTAAGCCTTTAACTGTTCTAAAAGTCAATAATATTATTATAACACGGTATAGTGACAGTAATTATACTTACCATAGTAAACACTGTCAATGTACAGAATTGCCAAATCACTGTTGTTCACCTGAAACTAATATAACATTGTATATCAACCAAACTAACAAATTTTTTCAAAAAATTAAAATAAGTTAAAAAATAAATTTTATTTAAAAAGTGAAACAACCAAACACATAAAAAAAACTTGTATTTGATCAAAAAAAATCATAACTAAGGGGAAAAAACAACTGAGAGAATGTGACAGAAGTAGTATTTGAGGATACAAAGGCTGAGAATTTCCCAACATGTGTAAAAGATAAAAATCCACAAATACAAGACATTCTAGAAACCCAGACAAGTTAAATAAAAATAAAAACAAAGATAAATACATCACAGTTAAACTGCTGAAAATCTAAAACAAGAAAAAATTGTTAAAAACAGCCAGAGGGAAAAAGGATGGTCTGCCTTTAAAAGATAAACTATGTCTGTGAGAAGTGACATCTCAAACAGTAGAGTCAAGGAGATAACAGGTGGCATAATTAAAGTATAAATATGATAAATTCCAGCCTATAATTCCATATCTGACTTTAAAAATTAAAATATATGTGTATATATATATATATATATATATATTCCAAGCAATAAAACAAAGAATTCACCACATACCTTCATTAAAAGTAATACTAAAATTAGTTCCTCAAGCAGAAGACAAAATGATCTCAGATAAAATGTATACTTCCAAGAAATATTAGTGGAGAAAAAGTAAATATGTAGGTGAACATGAATGAAAATTGACTATAAAAATATTAATAGTAAAGTCTTGGGGGGTTCATATATATGTATAATTAAACTGCATATCATCAACGATCTAATAAATCTGTAACCAAAAATGGTAATCTCCAGAGTAGTAAGTTAATAAAATGGAAAATAGAATATGAAGAATATCTGATTAGTTAAGAAGTAGCTAAGAAGGAAGTGTTAAAGCACCTAAGACAATTGGGCCAAATAGAAAACAAATAGTAATTTGGTACATGTAAATTCAGTTATACAAATAACTAAATTAAATGGACTAAATATTCAAAGTAACAATAAGATTTTCAGGTTGGATTTTAAAAATCAAATAATATGTTGCTTGAAAGAGTCACATTTAAAATGTGAATGATATTGAAAAATAATGCTACAAGAAAAATTCAAACACAAAAGAAGCCAGTCATGGAGAAAATGAGGGATAAAAAAACCTAAAAGACATGAAGAAAGCATAAAACAAACTGGCAGATGTAAGTGCCTTCTTATCACTAATTAAATGTCAGTGGATAAATGCCTCAGTCAGGAAACAGATTGGCAAGTTGAATATATTTTTTAAAAATTCCATTGTATGCTGTTTATAAGAAACCTACCTTAGCCCTCAGAATGTACATTGGTTGAAAGTAAAAGAATGGAAAAAGATATCCCATGTAAATAGTAACCAAAAAGGAGCAGATGTGACTATAGTACTATTCAGACAAAATAGACTTTAAATCAAAAGCTGTTACAAGAGTTAAAGAAGGAATTATGTAATGACAAAAGGGTCAATTCACCAAGAAAATAAAGCAATTATTAACATGAATGTGCCAAACACCAGAGCTCCAAAATATATGAATCACACATTAAATGAAAGGAGAAATAGACTTCTCTACAACAATAATAGGAGGCTTCAATAACTCCCTTTTAATAGTGGATAGAATATTCAGACAGATCAGTGAGGAAAGAGGGGACTTGAAAAACACTAAATATCAGTTGGATCTAACAGGCAATACAGAACACCTAATACAACAATAGAAGAATACACATTTTCCTCAAGGACACGTCAAACACTCTCCAAAATGTCAGGAAACAAAATAACTTTTTTTTTGTATTTTTATTTAATTTTTTTTAAATTTCCTTTCTTTTCAGCGTAACAGAATTCATAGTTTTACACCACACCTAGTGCTCCATGCAATACGTGCCCTCCATAATACCCACCACCTGGTTCCCCCAACCTTCCCCCCCCGCCCCTTCAAAACCCTCAGGTTGTTTTTCAGAGTCCATAGTCTCTCATGGTTCATCTCCCCACCAATTTCCCTCAACAAAATAACATTTTAATAAAATTTTAAAGTAATGAAATCAAACAAAACATTTCCAATCAGAACAGAATGAAACTAGAAATCAATGGCAGAAGAAAAACTAGAAAATTCAAAAATATGTGGATATTAAACAACACACTCTTAAATAACAGCAGATCAAACAGAATCACAAGATAAATTAGATAATATCTGGAGGCAAGTAAAAATGGAAAAACATACCACAACTTATGGGATACAGCAAAAGCAGTGCCAAGAGGGAAATGAAGCTACAGATGCTTATATTAAAAAATTTTTTAAAATTTCAAATCAATAATCTAACTTTACACCTCAAGGACTAGAAAAATAAGAACTAAACCGAATGCTAAAAAATGGAATACTAAATAAAACATTAAACATTACATCAGAGACACATGAAATAGAAAGTAGAAAAATACACAAAAATCGACAAAACCAGAAGTTGGTTCTTTGAAAAGATCAACAAAATTGACAAACTTTTAGCAGATTAACTAAGAAAAGAAGACAGAAGACTCAAGTAACTAAAATCAGAAATGAAAGTGAAGACATTACCACTGATCTTGCAGAAATTAAAAGGATTATAAATGAATACTATGAACAATTACATGTCAACAAATTGGAAAACCTAGAAGAAATGGACAAATTTCTGGAAACACACTACCTAACAAAAATGAATCATGAAAAAATAGAAAATCTGAATTGACTGACACGTAACTAGTAAGGAGATAGAATCGGAAATCAAAAACTGTCTGACAAGGAAAAACCCAGTAACAGGTGGCTTCATCATGAGAAAACAGTCCATAAACTAGGAATAGAAGGAACCTACTTCGTTACAATTAAAACCCATATATGAAAAACCCATAACTAACATCACATTCAATGCTGAAAAACTGAAAGCTTTTCTTCTAAGATCTGGAAAAAATCAAAATAATAATAACAACAACAACAAAACAAATGTTTTTTTTTACTATATACTATTGTTCAGCATACTACTAGAATTCCTAACCAGATCAATTAGGCAATAAAAAGACAAAATACATCTAAATCATAAAGAAAAGTGACACTGTCTCTGTTTAGAGAAGACATGATCTTTTATGTAGAAAATTCTAACAATTCCACACACACACAAAAATCTCTTACAACTAATAAATTAATTCAGCAAAATTCAGGATACAAAATCAGTACATAAAAACCAGATATGTTTTTATAAGCTAAAAATGAAAAACCCAGAAAGGAAAGTAACAAAAATATTTTTATTTAGAATAGCATCAAATAGAATAAAATACTTAGGAATATACTTAATCATTGAGATAAACTTTCCCTACACACAACACTAAAAAAATGTTGCTGACAGAAATTTAAAAAGACACCAAAATAAATGGGAAGACATTCAGTGTTTATGGGTCAGATGACAATATTTTCAGGATGTCAAAGTATTTAGTACCTTGAAAACACTACGATAAGTAAAATAAGCCATTACACATCAACAAATATTGTATGATTCCACTTACACAAGGTACCTAACATGCTCAAATTCACAGAGATAGAAAGTAGAATGGTGGTTGCCAGGAGTTCGAGAAGAGACATTGAGGAGTTAGCATTTAATATGCTTCAGCTGAGGAGGCTGAACAAGTTCTGCAGATGGATGGTGTGATGGTTGTGCAATAATGTGAATGTACTTCATACCACTCAACTGTACATTTAAAATGGTAAAAAAAAAAGTAACTTTTATGTTATGTATATTTTAACACAGTAAAAAGTGAATTATGAAAAAGTAGAATGTTTGAAAATAAGAGAACAAAAATATGCCATGCAAAAATATATAGTACAAACAACAACAAACATTAAAACCACAATAGCTACACATTATTATTAGATAAAGTAGACTTTAAATCAAGACAAAAAATAAAGGGATGTGTTTCAAAATGATAGAATGGTCAATCCACCAGGAAGTTATCACAATTCTAAATTTTTATGTACCTAAAAACATAGCTTCCAAATACATAAAGCAAAAAAGTGACAGAACTTAGAGGAGAAATAGCCACATTCGTAATCACAGTGGAAGACTAATATACATATTTCGATCGCTGATAGAGCTAGCAAACAAACAGACACAAAGAAATGGTATAAAAGATATGAAAAACATGATGACAAAAACTGACCTGACACAAAGAGAACATTATATTCAACAATAATAGAATACATATTAATGTCAAGTGCACATAAAATATTTACCAAAATTGGTCAAAGCCTGGGTCATAAAACAAGCCTCAGACAGTATCTAAGTATTCAAAGTTGTCAGAGTATTTCCTCCAATCACAATGAAATTAAGCAAGAAATCAACAAGAAAAATATAACAAGAAAATCTCCAACTGCTTAGCAATTAAACAATATACTTCTACATAACCCATGGATTACAGAAGAAATCAAAATAAAAGCTGGAAAATGTTTTTAACAGAATGATAATAAGACATTTAAAGACATCAGGAATGCAGCTAATTGGAGCACAAATGTAAATTAACAGCATTAAATGCATGTATTAGAATTTTTAAAATGTACCCCCACACACACACCACCTTTCAAAAAATGAGCCAAGCTTTACTTTTAAGAAGCTAGGGGAAAACAGCAAATCAAAAATCCCATTGATTATTGTCTTAGTCCATCTCTGCTTCTGTAATAAAATACTGATCCTTGTTAGCTCATAAACAACAGAAATTTATTTCTCACTGTTCTGGAGGCTGGGAAGTCCAAGATCATAGTGCCTACAGATTTGGTGTCTGATGAGAGGTCCTGGTTCATAGATGGCAATCTTTTCGCTGTGTCCTCATATGGCAGAAGAAAGCAGGGCTCTCCCTCAAACCTTTTATAAGGGCACTAATCCCATTCATGAGAATTTTGCCCTCATGATCTAATTATCTCCCAAAGTCCGCACCTCCTAATATTATCACTGTCGGGGTCAGAATTTCAACACATGAATTTTGGGTGTACAAAACCATATACACCATAGTAATTATTATTTGTAATTATTATTTACAAAGACAACTGATGCCTTTAGAACAACAGGATCTGGCAGAAACTGTCTGAGCTACAGGACAATAGCTAAAATCACTACTAATGAAACAAACCAATATTATATTACTCCTAATGTAATGCAAGGATAGGGCGCCTGGGTGGCTCAGTGGGTTAAGCCTCTGCCTTCAGCTCGGGTCGTGATCTCAGGGTCCTGGGATGGAGCCCCGCATCGAGCTCTCTGCTGAGCAGGGAGCCTGCTTCCTCCTCTGTCTCTGACTACCTCTCTGCCTACTTGTGATCTCTGTCAAATTAAAAAAAATTATTTAAAAAAATTTTAAAAATAAGTGAGTAATGTAAGGGTAAGTGCATGACTTCACCAATCTCAATTCTTGCCAAAATGTTTATCTGAATCTAGAAAAGAGGAAACAATTCCAGATTATAGAAGATTCTACTACAGAGCTAGCCTGAATTCCTTAAAATATCTGACTCATGAAAATAGATTTTTTTAAGTCAGTAGAATATTCCAGATCAAGGTCAGCAAACTCCTGTAGAAGACTAAACAGTAAATATTTTAGGATTTGCCCTATGGTCTCTGTTACAGCTAGTCAATTTTGCCCTTGTAGCCCTGAAAGCATTCATGGACAATACAGACACACGTGAGCATGATCATGTCCCATTAAAGCTTTATTTATGAACACTGAACTTTGATTTTATAATTCATAGAACCTTATTTTTCTTTTTTTTTATACCATTTGGAAATGTAAAAAGCATTCTCACCTTGCAGGCCATACAAAATGAAGTGGTAGGCCATGGGGTGCTTGGGTGGCTCAGTCCGTTAAGGGTCTGCCTTCAGCTCAGGTCATGATCCCAGTCTCATCAGGCTGGGACTGAGCCCTGCATCAGGCTCCCTGCTCCTCTAGGAGCCTGCTTCTCCCTCTCCCTCTACCTGCTGCTCACCCTGCTTGTATACCCGCTCTCTCTCTGTATGTCAGAAAAAAAAAAAAAAAAAGTGGTAGGCCAAATTTGGTCTCTGTGCTGTATTTTACCCACCTGTATTTCTTGATTAAAGGGACAGAAACATGAAAATGATATGCAATGTGTGATCTTTGACTGGGTTTTGAATTAAAAAAGAAGAAAGGAAGAAAGCAATAAACTCTATTTTTGAAACTGAGGAAATCGGAATTTGGACAATGTATAATATACAAAATAAGCATATTATTTCACAGGTGTTAGATAACTTGGATGTAAAAGTGATACTGTATTCGTATGAGAGGGTGATGGAAGGCAGTAAGAAGCAGAGCTTAAATAAATAAGGCAAAACACTAATATAATAATCAATAACTTTAGGTGAAGAGAAGGGTATTTGTGGTACTATTGCTTGAAACTGACTATGGATTTGAAATTTTCAAAATAAAAAAAATACAGGAAAATAAAATAAAATTAGAATACAATGTCCAGACTCCACCCCAGAATTCTAGATCAGCTGGCTTGTTAAGACCCCAGACACTGTAAATTTTTTTTTCTTTTCAGCGTAACAGTATTCATTGTTTTTGCACCACACCCAGTGCTCCATGCAATACGTGCCCTCCCTAATACCCACCACCAGGCTCCCCCAACCTCCCACCCCCCTGCCCCTTCAAAACCCTCAGGTTGTTTTTCAGAGTCCACAGTCTCTCATGGTTCACCTCCCCTTCCAATTTCCCTCAACTCCCTTCTCCTCTCCATCTCCCCATGTCCTCCATGTTATTTGTTATGCTCCACAAATAAGTGAAACCATATGATAATTGACTCTCTCTGCTTGACTTAATTCACTCAGCATAATCTCTTCCAGCAACATGGACACTGTAATTTTTAAGAGCTTGTAATTGCAGCATGGGTTGAGAACCACTCCTGTAGGCGAAAGAAAAGGGGTATTAGGCAAGAGACATTGAGGTTTTCTATGCCACCTACCTTCCACAACCTCCTTTAAGTTATTTACTTCACTAAGCCTTAGTCTCCCGGTCTACAAAATATGACTGCCACTATCAATGGAACAGAGTTAAAACATTCATTGTTATTGATGTATCTATCTAAACACATTGTATTCAATGTGTCTATAAATACTTCTCACAAACTCTAGCAATAGATGAACAATACTTCAGGAAATGATTACTTTTATCCTGTTAAGACACTTTTATCCTGTTAAGACACTTTTACTAAAAGACTTTACTTTTATCCTGTTAAAATAATAAATAAAAA
>PISX010016697.1:0-45477 GCA_004024625.1 Mellivora capensis
GAAGAACACAGCCTTTATGGAAGGTAATTTATCTATATGCATTCACAACTTTAAAAATACAAATACTTTTGACTCATCAGTTCCATTTTCAGCAATTTATTCTAAGGACCAGGTTAAGAATGAGCTGAAAGATTCAGCTAAAACTATCAATTGCAACACTAGTAATAATTCCAAAAACAAAAAGACAATATAATTGAGTAAATTATAAACATTCATACAATGGCACACTTTGCAACCAATAAAAATGTTGGTATGCAATATCCAGTTCTTCCCCCTTTCCATCACTACCAGAATGGAGAAAACAGCAAACCCATTCAGGTGGGAATATAAATGAAGGCAACATTTCTAGAAAACAATATTCAACTTACAGTGAAAAATATTTATGGGCTTCTGGGTGGCTCAGTGGGTTAAGCCTCTGCCTTTGGCTCAGGTCATGATCTCAGGGTCCTGGGATCAAGCCCCACATCGGGCTCCCTGCTCAGCGGGGAGCCTGCTTCCCCCTCCTCCTCTGCCTGCCTCTCTGCCTACTTGTGATCTCTCTCTCAATAATAAATAAAATCTTAAAAAAAAAGAAAAGTATTTAAATGGCATTCTCTTTAATCTACATACAGGAGGGTATACAAAGGAAATAATCAGGGTGGTGAAAAGAGATAAATCCCTATGAGTGTTCATCAAAGTGTAGTTTATAATAGAAAAGCCCTGGGATAAATCCAAATTTCCAAATAGAAGAGCAGTTGGGGATACACCATGGAGTGAGACCTTACGCAGCCATTACAAAAAATGGGGGTGGGGGTGGGGGCCAGGAAAGTGAACATTCCTCTCTTGGCTTCCATGATTATCACACAATTCTAGTGTTTCTCTATCTTACTGACCCTTCATCTCAGGGTCCCTTTCTGGATTCTCCTTCTCCACACACATAATTCTGTAGGCTCTTGTCACGCCACTCCAAATTCTCTCAGGAGATAACCACATGTATTGCTATCACTTAGCATCCCCTGTATACACTGACACTCCCAAATGTATATCTGCAGCACAGACTTTTTCTCTTGGATGACTCAAAAGCACTTCCAATTTCTAAAAGCAACCTCGGGATATTCCTTCTAAAATTAGTTTTCCACTGCTTCTCTTCATTCAAGTACAACTCAATCCAACCACCAGCCCATGCCTAAAACATGAGTCAACCTTTATTCCATACCCAGACTTTTTCCAGGCTGCCCACAAATTAACTAGAAAATAGAAACATGACATAGCATATAAACATGCAATTAACTGGAAAGGAACCCAAATGGCCAATAAACATAGGAGAAGATACACAAATTTCGCTGGGTACAGGTAAGTGCAAATTAAACGGTGAACTCTCATCTCAAACTATTATATTTGCAAAGTTAGTCTTTCATACCAAGCGTAGGTGAGGATGTGGCAGAAAAGAAGCTATCATATGTTACTAAAGAACGACTTAGTGATATCGAGTAAAATTAAATGGTGCATACCCAAGATCCACTAACTTAATTCCCATTGAGGTTCTCTTTGGACGCTTTTTAAAAAAATTTTGTGTTTTTTGTTTGTTTTAAAAAATTCATTTATTCATTTGAGAGAGAGAGAGAGAGAGAGCATGAGCAGGGGAGCAAGAGGCAGAGGGAGAAGCAAACTCCCTGCTGAGCTGGGAGCCCAATCCTGGGGCTCAATCCCAGGACCCTGGGATCACAACTTGAGCTGAAGTCAGACACTTAACCATCTGAGCCACCCAAGTGTCCCTCCTTTTTTTTTTTTTTTTAAGATTTTATTTATTTATTTGAGAGGGAGAGCACATGTGCACGAGCGGGGAGAGGGGCAGTGGGAGAGGGAGAAGCAGGCTCCCTGCTGAACAGGGAGCCCAACACAGGGCTTGATCTCAGGACCCTGAAGGCAGATGCCCAACCAACTGAGCCACCCAGGCACCCCATTCCTGCAGATGTTAGATTCGCTTGCCCCCATAACTGTGTGAGCCAATTCCTTAAAACAAATATATCTCTGTATACTGATTCTATTTCTCTGGAGAACCCTAAAACACTTGCTTTCTTGAAAAAGAATAAAAAATCTTCGTGAAAATCTTCAAACATATAAAAAGGTACAAAGAATAATGGAAACACTGATGTTTCCACACCCAAATTTAACAACTGTTGACATTAAGCTGTATTTGCTTAAGAATTGTTTCTCTTGGGGCGCCTGTGTGGCCCGGTGGGTTAAGCGACTGGGGTCATGATCCTGCATCGGGCTCCCTGCTCAGCAGGGAGCCTGCTTCTCCCTCTCTCTCTGCCCCTCCCCCTGCTTGTACTCTCCCTCTCTCGAATTCTTCTCTATCAAATAAATAAATCTAAAAATAAAAAAAAAAGAATTGCTTCTCCTAAAAAAAAATTTACAGATGTAGTTAAATTCCTATTTTGAACCCCTTTCTGGACCCACTCTCCTCCCTTTGTCTTAAGAG
Source organism: Mellivora capensis (assembly GCA_004024625.1). NCBI lineage: Eukaryota > Metazoa > Chordata > Mammalia > Carnivora > Mustelidae > Mellivora > Mellivora capensis. Next base: position 2,465 of record PISX010016697.1, read on the forward strand.
GTAATCTCCTGGGGCACCTGAGTGGCTCAGTGGGTTAAGGCCTCTGCCTTTGGCTCAGGTCATGATCCCAGGATCCTGGGATCCAGCCCCGCATTGGGCTCTCTGCTCAGCAGGGAGCGTGCTTCCTCCTCTCTCTCTGCCTGCCTCTCTGCCTGCTTGTGATCTCTGTCTGTCAAATAAATAAATAAAATCTTTTTTTTTTTAAAGACAAATATTTTTTTAAATTTATTTATTTGTCAGAGAGAGGGAGAGAGAGAGCGAGAGAGCACAGGCAGACAGAGTGGCAGGCAGAGGCAGAGGGAGAAGCAGGCTCCCTGCCGAGCAAGGAGCCCGATGTGGGACTCGATCCCAGGACACTGGGATCATGACCTGAGCCGAAGGCAGCCGCTTAACCAACTGAGCCACCCAGGCGTCCCAATAAATAAAATCTTTTTTAAAAAAAGTAATCTCCTTTTTATTTTTTATTTCTTTTTTTATAATTACTGACCTTTCTGAATCTGATGTTATCTGTTGTACTTTTTTTTTTTTAAGATTTTATTTATTTTTTTGACAGAGATCACAAGTAGGCAGAGCAGCAGGCAGAGAGAGGGAGAAGCAGGCTCCCCGCTGAACAGAGAACCCAACGTGGGGCTGGATCCCAGGACCCTGAGATCATGACCTGAACCGAAAGCAGAGGCTTAACCCTCTGAGCCACCCAGGCGCCCTGGTAATCTCCTTTTATTTTTTTTTTAAAGATTTTATTTATTTATTTGACAGACAGAGATCACAAGCAGGCAGAGAGGCAGGCGGGGGTGGGGGGGTGCAGGCTCCCCGCAGAGAGCCCGATGTGGGGCTCGATCCCAGGACCCTGAGATCATGACCTGAGCCGAAGGCAGAGGCTTAACCTGCTGAGCCACCCAGGCACCCTGGTAATCTCCTTTTTAAAGTCAGATATCGGGATGGGAACAGGTTCCTGAAACATTCCGCGGTGAATGAGAACACCGTTAGCTTGCATAGCCAGGAGCTGACAGCGAGTGTTGGCTGGTCCAAGCTCTGTTAGCAAATGGATTCCAGAAGGAACTGATTTTTATGCTAGCATGTGGGGCAAACAAAGGCCCATATTTATACTTAAGAACCATCTAAGTAAAACACTGGCCTAAGATTTGGTAAAGAGTTAAGTTTTATTACACTGTAAGAGCTTACAGTTGAAGTAGAACAGCTTTTTCAAAGGCGGCCTTGTTTGTGGTGACTGGGGGGCTGTGCCCAAGACAATCCTGGAGTAGCCTCTTCTGTTGCCCCCCACCCTGAACCCCACAGTAGGTAGCAGATGAGCAGCCTGACCAAGGTGCAGGGACCCCACGCTCTGGGTAGGTGGGCTCCCCTGCCCTCCCACCCCCAGCAGCTGCTCAGGACCCACGTGGCAGCAGCTCACCCTCCTCGGCAGCTGGGCTCCTCCCAGCGTGACGGTAGCACACCTCTGTGTCACTGACTTTCCTTTTTGTGCTATAAAAAAATGCTATAAACGTTAGAAGTAGTCACGGTATGTTGTACAAGCATTTGTGGACACGTGAAATAAAAGTTACATAATGCTTCTGTTTAAAAATAAATAAATAAATAAAGTCAGATATCACTGGGCGCCTGGGTGGCTCAGCTGTTAAGCATCTGCCTTCGGCTCAGGTCATGATCTCAGGGTCCTGGGATCTGAACCCCACATCGAGCTCCCCATTCAGCAGAAAGCCTGCTTCTCCCTCTCCCACTCCCCCTGCTTGTGTTCCCTCTCTCGCTGTGTCTCTCTCTGTCAAATAAATAAATAAATAAAATCTTTTAAAAAGAAATACTCAGATATCATTCGCTTCCATACTTTTTTATTTTTTTAAGATTTTATTTATTTATTTGAGAGAAAGTGAGCACAAGCTGGGGGCAGAGAGACAAGCAGAGTCCCTGCTGTGCAGGGAGCCTGATGTGGGGCTCAATTGCAGGACCCTGAGGTCATGACCTGAGTTGAAGTCAGAAGCTTAACAGACTGAGCCACCCAAGCGTCCGCCCCAATCCATATTTTAATATTTCTACAGTAAATATATGTCCTAGAATAATATTTTTGGGGTGTATTTTAAAAATTTTACATACAAGGCATCATACTATATAGGACCAAATTGCCTATGTATGTGTTTGCATGTGTTTCTTTTTTTTCTCCTCCTACTGCATGAAGTACACTAACTTAACTAAACACCTTCAATCTAACTGAATCATTGTAACAGTTCTATAGTATTCATTTGCATATATAATATGTTTGCTTATTTCCCTATTGATGGAACGTATAAGGGAGTCCAGTAGGAATCCAGCCCCAAAGGAATCTCTTTTTGGGGTGGCAAAAAGTGTTTTAAAATTAGTTAGTGGTGGGGCATCTGGGTGGCTCAGTGGGTTAAGCTGCTGCCTTCGGCTCGGGTCATGATCTCAGGGTCCTGGAATTGAGTCCCACATCAGGCTCTCTGCTCAGTGGTAGGCCTGCTTCCCTCCCTCTCTCTCTGCCTGCCTCTCTGCTTACTTGTGATCTCTGTCAAAAAAATAAATAAAATCTTTTTTTTTTAAGATTTTATTTATTTATTTGTCAGAGAGAGAGGGAGAGTGAGCGAGTGAGCACAGGCAGACAGAGTGGCAGGCAGAGGCAGAGGGAGAAGCAGGCTCCCTGCCAAGCAAGGAGCCCGATGTGGGACTCGATCCCAACACGCTGGGATCATGACCTGAGCCGAAGGCAGCCACTTAACCAGCTGAGCCACCCGGGCGTCCCTATAAATAAAATCTTAAAAAAAAAATTAGTTAGTGGTGATGGTGCCCCAACTCTGAGTATAGTAAAAACTATAAAAAAAAACAGTCATTTACACTTTCAAATGGAATTTTAGAACGAGTTTTGAAGTATATATATTATCTCAATAAAGCTGTTATTAAAAAAAAAAGTAGAGAGCAATGAAAGATGACATGTGAAAAAAAAATCTTGGTTGCACCCAAATACAGCAGGTTGTGTGACCCGAGGCAGGCAAGCTGTTTATTTGGAAAGCTCGCTTTGTTTCTATGTTCTTAACTATAAAATGGGATAATTACTGTACCTTGCCTGTAAATTTGTAATGAGGATTGAATGAGTTAGTATTTGCGAAAGCACTTAGAACAGGGTGAGTGAGTAGAGCTGACACGGTGCTCAATGAATGTTAGCAATTACTATTTTATTATTATTACTATCATAAAACCTGCAACTTAAGCTGTGTTGTGTTCAATGTTCATGATAAGACATGTGGACATATACATGTATATGCATTCTTGGGCACATATAAAGGTGTCCAAAGGGAGGGCACTTGGGTGGCTCAGTCAGTTAAGCCCCTGGCTTTGGCTCAGGTCAAGATCCTGGGGTCCTGGGATCAAGTCTGGCATCGGGCTCCCAGATTAAATAAAATCTTTAAAAAAAAAAAAAGGAAAAGGTATAAAAATAAATAAGTTTTAAAAATCTGCAGGATGGGCCAGGGAAGAGCTGATGTTGCCCGTCAAGTCCAAAGACTGTCTACTGGCAGAATTCCTTCTTGCCTGGAGGAAGTCAGTCTTTTGGTTCTAGGAAGGCCTTTGACTGATTGGATGAGGTGCACTCAGGTTATAAAGGGCCATCCACTTTAACGCAAAATCCACTGATGTAAATTTCAATCTCATCAAAAATCCCCTCACAAAGACATCCGGAATAATGTTTTATCAAATACCTGGTCATGGCCCAATGAAGTTGACACATTAAATTAAACATCACAAGTCCATCCCTTGTCAACCTGGCACCTATATGCATCCTGTTATCCCATATTTAGTCTCCAAACAAAGACAGTGAGAAGATGATACTTCTGCCTGACATGATACAACCAGCTGGGCCAAAACCAAAAGTGCACTACGCCTTTCCTCAGAAGAGCACGGAACGTCCTTGGGTGGTGTTCACTCTTCTCAGATACCTTATAACTTAAAAAGTATGACGTAAACTTAACAGTACTTAAATATTATGATATAAAGTCAATGCATCTTACGTCACGTGATAAGGGGATAAGAGAATGAGGAAAATAAAGATATTCGGTAGATGGATAATATGCATGCACATGCTTACACCAAGACAATCATCACAAAATAAGGAACAACTACTCGGCAGTTACAGTTCCTGTTACTGTATTGGTCATAAGGTTGTAGCTGGTATTTATAATGAGTTATCTTCTTCCACTACCCATTCCATATTCCCTTGTCCTCAGCAAGCACCTCAGCTGGCCATAGTTCTTTACTATGATGGGGTAATCCGAACCTCCTTTCTTGAAGAGTCTGGGCCATTAGTAGTTCTGCCTAGATTGGGTTGTTGTAGTTTTCTATTGACTTTAATCATAAGGCATGATAATACTAAGAGTCACCATGAGCAACCTCCTGTATTCCAGATTCTTTCTCACTTCCATTGTGGAAGTAAGTCCAATTTCTCCTTGGTAGATAGGATCAATCACCCTAGCCAGAAGAGTAACTCCTTTGTTTGCCTGTTGGTTTAGCGTCATGAGGAGCCTGAGGTCCTGAGGTAACTAGGTGACAGTCTTAACTTGCAGTTTAGTTGAATCATTGCTGTGCCTGCTGGTAGAAGAAATAGGACCTTTTGGAACTCCTTTTGGAATGAAGATCTCCAAGCCAGTAGAGCATAGGGTCACAGAGGCAGGAATGAAACTGCTAGAGACTCACTTGAGGGTAATACCCAGTTGTGCCGCTCCCATTTCAACTCCTTCACTCACAGACCTGTGGATCCTGGATGAGGGAGAAACAGCACCATATATTTATTGGACATCGACTCAGAACATAAACAGCACTCTGGAGAATCTTACCCCCGTCCTGCAAGGAGTGGCCACCTAACCGGCACTGTAACTGAGTCTTCAAACAGCCATTCCATCAAGTCAGTTGCTTCAGGAAGTGGGAAACAAAGAGATTTCCATGAGCATGGGTCAATGGCCATATTTCATTAGCTGGAAAATGGGTTCCTTTATCAGAACCAATGCTGTGTGGAATACCATGACAGTGGATAAGACATTCCATAAGTCCACAAAGGTAGTTTTGGAAGAATAATTACACACAGAGAAGGCAAATCTATACCCACAGTATCTATTTTAGTAAAAACAAAACACGGCTCCTTCCATGAGAGAAGTGGTCTAATGCAATTGACCTGTTTCCAGGGAATGACAACATATTGGGGATTCAGCGTGGGTCTCTGGAGCGGGTAGACTGAGAACTCAGCGGTGGCTCTAGCCAGGACAGTCTTGGTGAGTGGAAGTCCATGTTGGTGAGCTCATTTATGATCTCCATCCCAGGCACCATGGCCACTTTGTTCATGAGCCCATTGGGTGATGACAGGAGTGGCTGAGGAAAGAGGCTGCCTAGTTAGTATCCATAGATGGGTGATCTTATTACTTGATTAGGAAAATCCTCTGCTGAGGTCACTCTTTGGGGAGCATTCACAATGAGCTACAAATACCTTCACATTTTTCACCCATCTAAGACATATTTATCCATACCGCTTCCCAAAACTTCCTTGTCACCAATTTTCCAATCACATCCCTTCCAAGTTCTTGACAATCCAGCCAAATCATTGGCCACATCCCATGAATCAGTATATAATCACGTATCTGGCCACTTCTCCTTCAAAGCAAAATGAACAATCATATACATTGCCTGGAAGTTCTGTTTCCTGGGAGGATTTCCCTTCACCATTGTCCTTCAGGGATGTCCCAGAAAAAGGGCTATCATGCTGCAGCTGTCCACTTTCTAGTGGTGCCCATCTTTGGTGCAGAACCATCTGAAAACAATACCTGAGTCTTCCCTGCCTCTGTACAAGTTCTGATCATAGAGAACTCCCCACGAAGCCATACAGGCAGGCTTGCAGAGAGAAGGTATTGTAGCAGGAGTGGGAGCCACAGACATGTGAGCCGTTTCTTCATGGAATCTGTGCATCAGGGCCTACCTGGGCATGATCTCACATATACCACGTCCATGATGGATGTGCTTCTGCACACACCCAACTTTATGGCTTAGTGGAGCAGATAATGCCCAGTTCATGATAAGCAGCTCAATTTGTATAGTAAATTGGTGGCCCATAGTTAAGCACTCAGTCTCTACTAAGGCCCAGTACCAGGCCAAAAACTATTTCTCAAAAAGGAAAGTAGTTATCTGAAGATGGAAGCAGGAGGGCCAGTTGGGTCTTGGGATGGGTCAGCCCTTCTACTGCATTTAGAACAAAATGGAGACTTCCTGCATGGCCTACATGGCCTTTCAAGAGCTACTCCAGCCTTCCTTGCCAGTCTCTGCTCAGGCCACTCTCATGGTAGTCTGAGATCACACTAATGAATGAAGAGAAAAGTAATACCCATGAATTATAAGCATTCATGAGAGAGGATCAGAGCAGAGGCAGAAATTGTTCTTGAGGTTTTAGCCTCTAGAGCTAGAGGACAGAGTCACACAAGAAGTAGGACAGAAATCTCAATGATTTTTTTTAGATTTTATTTATTTATTTGACAGACAGAGATTACAAGTAGACAGAGAGGCAGGAAGAGAGAGGAAGGGAAGCAGGCTCCTTGCTGAGCAGAGAGCCCGATGCGGGGCTGGATCTCAGGACCCTGGGATCACAGACCGAGCCAAAGGCAGAGGCTTTAACCCACTGAGCCACCCAGGTGCCCCTAATCTCAAAGATTTAACAATTGTTGACCTTTGGCTGCATAGATGGCACCCTTTCCCAGCTTCCCCACCTATACTGCATGTACAGTATCGCTTTTCCCTCATAGTGAAGCAAAGTCAAACTCTCTAAAGAGATGGAAACTTCTTCATGACAAGGATGGGCATTCTCAAATTTGATTAGAAGAATGTAATGGTGATATTCTGTAGGTTTCTATTGTCACATCATGCCACAGACTCAGTGTTTTCTTTGCTACTAGAGTTACAAACATATTTCAATCTAGCCCAAATTAGAGCGCCAACTCCAGACACTCTGGAACAAAGCGTTGGCATTCCAGAGCAGGACTTCCTCATTTGGGCAGTGTATGTGTGTGTCTGTATTTGTACACCTGTGTATGTGTGTGCACAAATTGCCAACCCAGTCTCTCCTCTACCAACCCCAGTACCAAACCCCCTAAAGTGAAGACTTCCCATCAATATCCACATGGACTTCAAAGTCAGTTCTCTCAACTGGGAGGATATCAATCAGAGGAAGCCACCACTAGCTACCCTTATTAATCATGATGTCACATATTATGGTTACCCAACAGAAGGTAAGTTCTATAAACCTTAACAGTATAATGTTATAATGTATAATGTATATAATGTATAATGTTATTTCCATACATGTTTGGAAGTAATAAGATGGTAAGAGGTAGGGGTGCCTGGGTGGCTCAGTGGGCTAAACTCTGCCTTCGGCTCGGTCATGATCCCAGGGTTCTGGGATCGAGCCCCATGTTGGGCTCTCTGCTCAGCAGAGAGCTGAGCAGCTTTATTTTATATTTATATTTATAAGAGTGGACGCTCAAAAGGATAAAAATGTAATTTTTTAAAGTTTTTTTTAAGATTTTATTTATTCATGTGACACAGAGAGATCACAAGTAGGCAGAGAGGCCGGCAGAGAAAGAGGGGCTGAGCAGAGAGCCTGTTTCCCCCTCTCTCTGCCTGCCTCTCTGCCTACTTGTGATCTCTCTCTCTGTCAAATAGATAAATAAAATCTTTTTTAAAAAGATGGTAACAGGTAGAAATTTGATTTTTTTAAGATTTTATTTATTTTTCAGAGAGGGAGAGTGGAGAGAACACAACCAGAGGGAGCAGTAGGCAGAGGGAGAAGCAGGCAGAGGGAGAAGCAGGCAGAGGGAGAAGCAGACTCCCAGTTGAGTGGGGAGCCTGATATAGGGGTCAATCCCAGGATCCTGGGATCATGACCTGAGCTGAAGTCAGATATGTAACTGACTGAGCCACCCAGGTGCCCCCAAGAAATTTGACTTTTTATCTAGTGGATAATTAAGAGATACGGTCTCAGTTGGATAGATAAACAAATGGTTATTTAAGAATATTACACAAGGTAACTAATAATGAGTTTAGTATGGGGTATAAAACTGTGGTGGTATATATTTTATCCTCTTCCTGTCATCCATCTGATGTTAAGGAAATTGTACCAGTGTTGACCTTCTCCAGTTTGTACAGTGTTCCTAATTCCTCTATTTCTACTTCGACTTTAGGCATCCTGTAGGTATCTGGTAATTATCAATGAAAGTGAGAGTTTGGGAAATGGTCTCACACTGTGGAAGCTGGCTTTCAAGATTGCCCCCAATGATCTCAGCTTTCTCATCTTCATATGCTTTTCATGTTCCCTCTCACATCGTACTAAGGTTGGTCTGTATGATCACTAGCATACAGAGAATAGATGGTATGAACCTGCTAAGATTAGTTTAAAAGGCACTGTGGCTTCCATCTTGCTCCCTCTCCCTCATCTCTGGCTCTGGGGAGAAATAAGCTGCCATGTTTGTGAGCAGCCCTAATAGTGAGGCCCATGTGATGAGGACCCCAGTAGATGGGAAGCTGCCATCTCGAGATATCAGATGACTGCAACCCAATGGACTGAGTCAGAACCACCAAGCTACACTGCTGATTCCTGACTCTTCAGAAACTGTGAGGAAAAACATGTTTTTGTATTTGTATGGGAGGGGCGGTAATTTGTTATACAGCGATCATTAACACATATCCTAAACTAGACTTCCAGCATCTTACCAGGGTAAGGAATGCCCTAAACCAACACCTCATAAAAATTCTGTTGACCTGACTGGCTACCAAGCAACAGTTGTGATGTCATCAGGATTAGAACCCTAACTTATGGGGATCTTGCCAACCACTTGCCAGGAAGTCCCAGAGCAAAGGGGACCTTTCAGGTGAGCATATCTATGTATGCTTTCCTTTCTCAAACAAAACGAGTAACCCAGGGATCTTCAAGCCAAAATTGGTTCTTACATTCCTTACATCCACTGATATATTTTAAATGGCAAATTCAAGTGGTTACTGCCGATTAGGGTGGGTTACTTCCACGTCAATCCGGGGACTGACTGCTTTCGGTTTGGGAGCCTCAACCGCAGAGCAATGGGCAAGAGATGCTTTTCATTTTTAAGTTTTTAATATAGGGTTACAAAATTAACAGGCATATTAGTGAATCATGAATAGTATCATTGAAATGAATAGCTTGGTAAGTAAAAAACCCTATTTTATAAAGTTAGGCTGTAAAATATTTCAAGAGAAACTATCAGGATGCAAATTTGAAAAAATGGATTATTACTTAATGCCTTTTGGTTTCCATCCAATGAGCCATCTAATGTAGACCTAGAACAGGTTTAGGAAAGCAGTTTTTTAAGCTCTTTGAGACTAAACAAATAGATCTCGTTCAAAATATCTTTTAATATTCTTTTGGGAATTCTGCAAGAATACCTTTATGTTCATATTCTCATAACCCCCAATTCTTCACCCCGTAATGGCGAATTTTATCTCCCCAACTATTCAAATGCCATTTATAAGAGTGGATGCTCAAAAGGATAAAAATGTAATTTTTTAAAGTTTTTTAAAAAGATTTTATTTATTCATGTGACACAGAGATCACAAGTAGGCAGAGAGGCAGGCAGAGAGGGGGAAGCAGGCTCCCCGCTGAGCAGAGAGCCTGATGCTGGGGCTCGATCCGAGGACCCGGAGACCACGACCTGAGTCGAAGGCAGAGGCCTTAACCCACTGAGCCACCCAGGCGTCCCCCAAAATGTAATTTCTAGTCATTCTGAAGTTATTATATATGGGACATAACTACCATAAATCCCTGTCCCTCTTCCCTCCCTTGTCACTGTTATCAGTCTACCGTACATTATTCCAGTTTTTCTTCTATTCATTTACAGAGATAAGTATGTATCACAACAAAACAGCATTGTTCTGAGGGGCTGTTTTTGCCCCTGACTAAATACGTATTGTTCCGCGATCTGCATTTTATTCTCCACTCCAAAATACGTCCCCGGGGAGCTTCCCATGTTAGTACAACAGTATCCGGTACTTAACTCAGCCATTCCCCAAACAAAAGGGGAAGTGGGCGTCTCCAACGTGTCAATATCACAGACAACCTGAAAAACCACCTCTGTGTACAGGGGCTTCTGCCATCACTAGCTGTGATTTTAAACAAGTCCTTAACCTATGCCGCAGCTCCCTTAAGATTCTACTACCACCGAACCTTACGGGATCGCAGAGAGGATTAAACCCGCTGTCTATTTATGGCCAGTGTTATTTTCTTTGGTTAGGTCTGATCCTTTGGTCTTGGTTTCTGGGAGACTGGATTCCAGCTGCCGTACGCTGATCGTGATCTTCCGAATCAGAGTAACTCTGAGCCTGGTGGGAGTGTCTGCCTCTGACATCCGTTATACTCTCCTGCTGTGAGTGAGATTTTCCGACGGTTGTGGCTTCTCTCGTCGACGGTTAACCGAGGGGACCCCCGTACACATCCTCCAACCCCCTACTCTTGGTCCACAGCCCTTCTCTTTACTGGGATATCCAACCTGGCCCCTCGCATTAAGGCTGGGGTCCGAGTTCCCCGCCCTGTCGCCCCCTGCCCCGTGCTCCTGGGCCCCTCAACAGCCTCCTAGCAACTACGACCGCGCGCCGGCCACACCCCACACATCCTACCAACCAGCTCAGTCTAACTCCGAACGCGCGCCTTTCGCCACCGGATCCGGAAGTAACGCCTCGCGAGACGGAACACCCGCCCAGTCCTCCGGCGCGCCGCTGGAGGGGGCGGGTCCTGCGTAGGCTCCGCCCTCCCCCTCTCCCAGGATGGGAGGATGAGCCGGTCGGGCGCGGGCGCGCCCCCGCCCCGGCGCAGGCGCCCTGGTGGGCTGGTCCTCGGGCGGTGGCCTGAGGGGCGTGGGCCCTGGCTCTCGCCACGCCTCAGGGGACCCCCAACCTGCGCCCCGGGCCTACCCTCTCCGCGGTCTTCGAGAAGGTGTAAAACTCCGACTGACCGGCCCACCCAATCTCGGTCTTTCTCCCCTCCCTAGAAGTAAGCACTTTATCTGCGGAGCGTCCTGATTTTTATTTTTATATTTTATATTGATTAGCACATACACACACACACACGCACATATGTTACAGATCAATACACAAAATACCATGTCCCAAGACGGTAAAACACAGGAAATAATAACGTGAGGACATACATGTGGGTACATGTAACTATATATATACATATGTATAAATACATAAAATGTAGTTTTGTTATACATATAAATACATGTGCTTATATGTGCATATTTGCATATGACCATTTATATACACACCCCAATAAATAGATTTATGTATATACTGTATATGTAACTCCAGTCTATATACATACATAAAATTATTTAAAGATTTTTTAAAGTTTTTTTTTTTAATTTTTAAGTAAGCTCTGCACCCACCGTGGGGCTCCAACTCACGATTGCATTATCCAGAGTCCCATGCTTCACCGACTGAGCCAGCCAGTCGCCTCCTATATATATATAAATATATTTATATGTATATATACATATATATGTTTTATGTTTGTATATACATACACATATCCCCACAGGAAACACACATTATTTAGGATTTGCGTTTTTATTGCCTTACAGGATGCAGCTTTATATATTGTTCTGCAACTTGCTTTTTTCTCTGGCTCTTTAAGAACCCTCCTCCTTAAAGTAGGTCTATTCATTTTTTTTTTTTTTCAGTTTGTTTCATGGTGTGTCTCAATCTGTTTATTCAGAGTTGCTGGGGGAGTGGTTAGAAAATATTTGGGGGACGCCTGGGTGGCTCAGTTGGTTAAGCAGCTGCCTTCGGCTCAGGTCATGATCCCAGCGTCCTGGGATCGAGTCCCGCATCGGGCTCCTTGCTCGGCGGGGAGCCTGCTTCTCCCTCTGCCTCTGCCTGCCACTCTGTCTGCCTGTGCTCGCTTGCTCTCTCTCCCTCTCTCTCTGACGAATAAATAAAATCTTTAAAAAAAAAAAAAAGAAAATATTTGGGATCTCTGGCAAAGGTGGATTTGTAGTAATGGGTTAACATGGTTACTTTTAACCTCCTGCCTCAGTTTCCCAACTGTAAAATGGCATTATTAATGGTACCAAACTCCCAAGCTGGTTTTAGGTCCTCATGAGTTAAGGTATATAAATCACATGGAAGAGGTACTTGGTCCTTTGTATCTTTCAGTAACTTTTTGTCCTTGTTAGCATGTTGCCTTGTTAGAGCTGATGTTTTCAACTTGTCCATAGGAGATTTGATTCTATCTGCCAAACATTAAAGGACATCCCTCAGACCGGGGAAACTCTGAGCCCGAGGAAAGTTCTCTCCCTTGGTCTTCCTTTTTTATCCAGCCTTACTCTGGGATATTTTTTTGAGCTGAGGTAGCCACTAGGCTCTCCAAAGCCTGCCTCCCACATCTGTTGTTCCACCTGTGCTCTGCACTGCCTGATTCAGCGCCCGTTTCACCTGGGTCTTTGCTACTCACCTTTCTCAGTTCTCCGTAATACCACTCTCCCCTTCTCACCTGATGGTGCAAGAACTCTTGATGTCTAATTGACTCATCTCTTTTTTCTCTCACTTGTGTGCAAACTCATAAAGAAGACCAGGCAGTTAAATGTGTAAATGAATGCGTTTATTGCTCAGATGAACACTTAAAACGTTTTTAATGTTTGGAATGACTCCTCTTAATAAGTTCTTCATATGAAAGTATAAGGACACATTTTGAAAAGGGACTTCATATTATTTAGTACCTACCTATTCCCGGTAGCTGTAGCTCCTCCTGGAGCAAACACATCAGATTTGCTGGCCAGGAATCCTAGAACGAACCTCTAAGATTTTACACTGCTGAAATCCTTTTTTAAATATTATTTTTATAATCATCTCAAAACATTTTCTTTGTTATGCTCACCAGTGCCTTTAGGGTGCGTTTCTGGAATCAAGACATTTGCCTTCTCAAGGTTAGTTTGGATGAATAGAGTAAAAGCCAAAACCAAATCAGATCTTTGGCACAAGATTTTTATTAACAGCACTAAACAAGGAATAGGTAAACTCTTCTGGCAAACTTAAAATATTTCATTTGAGTCGTCCATTTCACCATACTCTCTCCCATCTTCTTTTCCCTTTTGAGAATTAAGTGCTTTTCATTTTCTGTTTGCCCAAATCTTGTTCTGTTCATTTACATGCATAGACATGTTCCCATAGAAAGCATATTTTTGATTTTAGGTTTTGGGATTCTTACTACAAATTGTATGTGTTGTTCTAAAACTTGCTTTTTCAGTCAATGTTTGATCTCAAGAACTTTTTTTCTTCCTGCATTTTAAATACTAATGTACAGAGCTTCCATAACAGAGTTGACACAGCTGAAGAATGTTTTCAGATCTCCCAGTAAGGATGGATTTGTATCACCTATGATGCCCCCTTTCTGACTACCATTGCCACCCCATTAGCTCCATTTGCTTGGTGGAGCTTTCGTGGTTTTGTTTTTAAGCCATTGCCTTTTCGTTTTGGGGTACCTATAAAATGGACATCTAATTCTCCCTTCCTCATAGTCTTTTTTTTTTAAAGATTCTATTTATTTATTTGACAGAGAGAGATTACATGTAGGCAGAGAGGCAGACCAGAGAGAGAAGGGAAGCAGGATCCCTGCTGAGCAGAGAGCCCGATGCGGGGCTCGATCCCAGGACCCTGAGATCATGACCTGAGCTGAAGGCAGAGGCTTAACCCACTGAGCCACCCAGGTGCCCCTTCCCTTGTTGTCTTTTATTTCAGCCTTTGCCTATGCTGTTCTGTCTACCCAGAAAATCCCCGTTGCAAGCCCCCGTTTCCAGTCTTAAAGTAAATCTGTGCACATACAGCTTGATGCTGAGGAATATATGTTCTGACACTAATTGTGAGATTATGAGCCAAGTAATTAACCTCTAATATGTAAAATGGAAATACTAATTATACCTACTTCATAGTCTTGTTGTACAAAGTAAATGAGTTAACATATTTAAATCATATAGAAGAGGTGCCTGGGGCAGAGGAACCTCTTCACAGTTCATGAGTATTAATAACTGTTCCTAGTGATGATTCTTCATCTTTGCTCCTAGGAGGCCGATCTTTCCTGCCACCGCTGGCTGACATCAGCCAGGTCAGATCTCTGATTCTGATGGTCGCATCTCCTCATTGGTCTTTTGCCATTAGAATCTAGGCAGACAGAGTTCTTCTGCAAGTGTATAATTTTGTATCTTCATTACTCATCAAGGTGAGTTAGACATTATGCATCCCTTCTCTACAGTTCTCCCACCACCCCTGCACCTCTCCTAGAAACCCAAGTACCTAAATTTTTGAGATGGTCTGCTAAAGTTAGTGCAGCCACAGGAGGAAATGAAAATGAGGCTGGGAAGGAAGAATGTATTGTACTCACAGGTCCTGGGGGGTGGGGACAGGGAGTGGAGTCCACCACATGCCATGCAGGGCCACAGAGGAAGCACCAGATCTTGATCAGGTGGGAGAACACAGGAGTGATGGGGAAAGCATAAGCCTGAGTCTGTCCTGGGGTTTCCTCTCTGCTGAGAGTAAGCGATTTAGGACTGGCTCATTGGAATAATTCCAGCAGGCTTTGGGCTCTAAGGGTGGTCTCTAGTTGCCTGGTACCTGGTCCTGGGATGATTTAGGGCAGAGGAAATATTGACTTGTGGTGTGATCATTAGATAAGGAAGTAGCTGGGTCTGTATACGTGGGATTGGTTGGTTTGTATGGGTTGGCCAAGCCCTTTGCTAGCTCTAAGAATTGGCTAGCCCAGCCCTGGGAGAGACAGTCTCAGCTGGCCAGCAAGCTTTTTAAGATGTCAAAACATCACAAGATATACACCATTTAAAAAAACATGATTAATAAATGCAAATCTGGTTCCTTCTGCCCAGAACATTTCCCTGCCCTAGCTCTACTTGACCTGACTTCCTGTTATCTCTCAGATCTGTAATGGAATGTGACATGTTGCATTTATACCTAACATATTAACTCCCTCCCTTTATTTGTTTGCTGGGGCTGCCATAACAAATTACCGTAGACTGGAAGCCTTAAACAGGAGAAATGAATCTTTTTACAGTTCTGGAGGCTGAAAGTCCAAGATCAGAGTGTGAATAGGGTTGTTCTCTCTGAGGCTGTGAGGGAAGGTCTGTTCCATGCCCCTCTCCTAGTTTCTAGTGATTTGCTGGCCATCACTGGTGTTTCCATGGCCTACAGAAGCATCACCCTGATCTCTACCTTCATTTTCACATGATGTTCTTCCTGTGTCCAAATCCCTTCTCATAAGGACACAGTCATTTGATTAAGACCCTCCTCAATTACCTCATTTTTTAAAACTTGATTACTTCTATAAATATTTTGTCTCCAAATAAGGCCCCATTCTCAGGTAGTGGGTGGGAGTTAAGACACCAACATATTTTGGATTTGGGGAGGACACAGTTCAACCCAGAACGCTCCCCTCACGGCTCTCCCTTCGTCCCCCTATGTCAGTGCCCCTCACTCTACACTTCCGTAATGTTTGTATCCACCCCCCAGAGCCCTAAGTGCACTTTATTGTAGATGTTACTTTCTGAAGCCAGTTTCACTTCTTTACTCCCCAAATATGTCTCTGACACCTCATTTTTTTCTGTATCATGCACACACTTGTATGCTCAAGGGATACACTCGATGGAAAATTGATGAGTGCATGAAAGCATGAACTGTTGGGGGGTTGGGAAGAGAAGATGGCCGGTGTGCATAGCTGTACTCATAACTTAATGTTTATTGCCCAGAGAGCATTTACAACATTTCCACTAACTTCCAGGAGGAGTCCTCTTGGGATTCATTATACTACACTCCTAACTTCATTAAAAGGTATTATGTATTTAGTTTATAAGCAATTTATTATGTTCCAGGAAGAATCCCTTTGCAATCGGTTTTATCACAGTCACAATCTAATTTGGGGACACATGATAACGGTTCAGTATGGAGTCCTAGCCCTGGCATTTGGCATGTCTCCCTTGGTTATGTTTGATCACATTCTTCATTTAAGTACTGTTAAGTTATTTCGGTTTGTTATTTAGTACTTGCTATTTTGTTCCTGCTACTACCATGAGAGTCACTGCTCATAACATGTTCTAAGTTGTTCTTGTTAATTCATGGAGATCATTTGACTTCTATATGTGTCTTTTTTAATAAAGATTATTTATTTATTTATTTATTTGTCAGAGAGAGAGAGAGAGAGGGAGAACGCACACAAGCAGAGGGAAAAGCAGGCAGGGGGAAAAGCAGGCTCCCCGCCAAGCAGGGAGCTCAGTGTGGAATTCGATTCCAGGACCCTGGGATCATGACTTGAGCCAAAGGCAGACGCTTAATAGGCTGAACCACCCAGGCGTCCCTATATGTGTCTTTTTTTTTTTTTAAGATTTTATTTATTTGACAGAGATCACAAGTAGGCAGAGAGGCAGGCAGAGAGAGAGAGGGGAAGCAGGCTCCCTGCTGAGCAGAGAGCCTGATGTGGAGCTCGATCCCAGGACCCTGGGATCATGACCTGAGCCGAAGGCAGAGGCTTTAACCCACTGAGCCACCCAGGCACCCGCTTTGTCTTCTGACTTCCATGTCATCTCCTTATGTTCCCAGGAAAGCCACAGTCCTCAACTCTGTTTTGTCCATCCTCCTCTTCAACTGGCATGATCACTCTCAATTTCAACATACAATACAATGCAAAGTCAGCTCGGTATATAGTTTTCATCATTTTTCCAATAAAGTGGGGGGGGAATGGAGTATCAGAATAACCAAGAGACTGGTGATTAGTGCTCCTCAAGCTCTGTGAAGATCCCCAGAGACTACATTTCTCATATTTTTCTGTGTAACACTTACATATTATGACCAAACAAACAAACAAAAAAAGGCATTAAAAAATTCTTAAGAGTGATGTCAGCAAAAATGGTAGAGTAGGGATCTCCAGGGGCTGTCTTTCCCCATAACACTGAAAATCCTGGCAAAAACTGTCAGAATCAACTTTATCAAAACTCTGGAAGATAGTCAAAGGTTTGCAGCCACTAAGCACAGGCTTAACCATGAGAAAGGTTACCAAAGCAGGCTGGGATGAGGATCTGGCCCTTTAACTTAGCCTTACCCCATCCTTTCCTGGTACAGCAGCAGTCTTGAAGGCAGCCACCATTCCCAGGGTGCACAGCTAGTCCAGAACTTCAGGAGACCTTGATCTGAAGGAATTCTGTCAATCTATTTTAACTTGCCTGTGGGTTCCCTGAAGAACTGACACAAGGGACCTGCCTTTGTTCTTCCTAATTCAGAACTCTCTCAGGGTGGAAAAATGGCCATGGCTACAGGGAGGATGTTCCTGGCAAAGAATGAAAGACAAATGGACAAGTCAAACTGCTGTCTGGGGCAAGAAATAGCAGTTGAGATAAATAATAGACATACTGAAAGGTAGGGAGGAAGAAAAGCTAGAGAGAGAGAAACTTTGGGGAAAAGGACTTTTCCCAGAAATCCTAGAAATTCATATGCATGGCCAGGGCAGGATACAAGTTCAGGAAAGACTTGGGAAAGATCATAGGTTTTCAGCACTGGCTGGTCTTAAGACTCCGCATAAACAGGAAGTGAAGGCTAAGGCAGAGATGCAAATAGCCTGGCTAATTGTTGAAGGAATGCACCAACACAGAGCCCATCTGCAAAGAACTAGGAAGTCTTCTCTTTCTTTCTTAACAATACTCAAAATATCCATCTAGTTATTAGTGGAAAAGTATGAAGTGTGCAGAGACAAGAAAGTATGGTCCATTCCCAGGACCAAAAAATGAACAGGGAATAGGGCAAAATCTACACTGCTGACCCTAGATGTGTGGAATTTATTCCCATGCCTAGCAATTCTGCAACCCTACCTCGGTGTCCCACAGTTTAACTCAATTCTGACACTATCAGTAGTGTTAGATCTCACAAGTAAGGGCTTACTCTCATGAGACTGCCCCTCCCCACTTCATTTTTTTTTTTAGGATTTCATTCATCCATTTGAGATAAGAGAGCACACAAGCCGGGGGTGGGGACAAAGGGAGAGGGAGAAGGCGGCTCCCCACTGAGCAGGGAGCCTGACATGAGGTCAGATCCCAGGACCCCGGGTTCATGACCCGAGCCAAAGATGGTGAGATGCTTAACTGACTGAGCCACCCAGGTGCTGCCCCCCCACTTGAGATACCAATGGCAATTAGTAGATCTCCAGGTTACCCAAGACTTCTGCCTGACTTGGCTATGAATCAGAAGTTTTCATGACCTCCCCCCACCTTGGATTCAATTATTTGTTAGAACAGCTCACAGAACTCAGGGAAACACTCACTTACACTTACCAGTTCATTAAAGGATATGATAAGGGATACAGATGAGCAGCCAGATGAAGAAATGCATACAGCAAAGTCTGAGAAGGTGCAGAGCACAAGAACATCCGTACCCGTGGTGTTGGGGTGCATCACTCTCCTGGTACTTAAATGTGTTCACCAACCTGGAAGCTCTCTGAACCCCACACTGCTGGGATTTTATGGAAGCTTCCTCATATAGGCCTGATCAATTATTAACTATACTTCCAGCCCCTTCCCAAGTTTCTAATGATGGGTTACTTTTTCAGATGGCCAGCTCCCATCCAGGAGCTCTCCAGAACCCCACCCAGAGTCAACTCCTCTGCTCAGCAGGGAGCCTACTTCCCCCCTTTCTCTGCCTGGCTCTCTGCCTACTTGTGATCAAATAAATAAGTAAAATCTTAAAAAAAAAAAATGCTCCTACTGCTTTTATCACTTAGGAATTTACAAGGATTTTAGAAGCCCTCTGCCAGGAATGGGGATGGAAACTAAATATTTTTTAAATACTAAATCAAAATATCACAAACAGAAACTGTCCCTGAGAAAATGCAGACATTAAAGCAACTGTCTTAACTATACTCCAAGAACTAAAGGGAAACTATCAAAAAAAGCTGGGGTGCCTGGGTGACTCAGTCAGTTAAGCATCTGCCTTTGGCTCAGGTCATGATCCCAGAGTCCTGGGACCGAGTCCCACATCAGGCTCCCAACTCCCAACTCATCTGGGAGTCTTCTTCTCTGCCCCTCCCTTGGCTGGTGCTTTCTCTCCCTCCTCCTCTCTCTTGCTCACCCTTTCTCAAATAAATAAATAAAATCTTTTTTAAAAGGCTGAATAAAACCAGAAGGATGATGTCTTAACAAATAGGGAATATCAATAAGGAGACAGACATTATTAAAAAAGGAAGCAAATCAAAATTTTAGAGCTTAAAAGTACAACAACTGAAATGAAAACATTTGCAGAGGTGTTTGATTTGATTTGAGCAGACAAAAGAATCAGCATATGTGAAAATTGCTCTGATGAAATACTCCAATCTGAGAAGCAGAAAGAGAAAACAATGAAGAAAAATGAACAGAGACAAAGTAACCTGTGGAACACCATCAAGTGGACTAATATACATAATGAGAGTCCCAGTAGGAGAAAAGAGAGTGCAAAGGGGCAGGAAGAATACTTTAAAAAAAATTATTGAAAAATGTCCAAATCTGATAAAAGACATGAATATACATATTCAAGAAACTCTCTGAACTCAAGTAGAATGAATACGTATTGATACACAGCAAGACACAGGACAACAAGGACTAAAAGTATCTTCCGAACAAGGAAAGAAGCAATTTGTAACATACAAAGGATCTTCAGCAAGAGTAACAAAAGATTTCTCATCACAAGCCAGGGAGGCAGCAGGCAGTGGGGTGACATATTTAAAGTGCTGAAAAATGAGACCTCTCAACCAAAAATTCTATACCTGGCAAAACTATCCTTCAAGAATGAAGGAGAAATCGGGGTGTCTGGGTGGCTCGGTCAGTTAAGCATCTGCCTTTGGCTCAGGTCATGATCCTGGGATCCTGGGATCCTGGGATCCTGGGATCCTGGGATGCAGCCCCACATCAGGTTCTCTGATCAAGATGGAATCTATTTCTCCCTTTCACTGCCCTTCCCCTCACTTGTGCTCTCTCGCATGCTCTCTCTCTCTCAAATGAATAAAAAAGCGTGCTCTCTCTCTCAAATGAATAAAATGTTTTTTTAAAAAATGAAGGAGAAATTAAGACATTCCCAAAGAAACAAAAGCTGGCAGAGTTTGTTACTAGTAGGACTTCTCTACAAGAAAGGCTAAAGGGATTGCTACAAGCCGAAATGCAAGGATACTAGATAGTAACTTGAAGGTATACAAGGAAATAGGGAACACTGATAAATAAAGAACACTGGTAACTATATATGTAGGCAAATATATAAAAGCCATGATTATTGTTATTATATGTAACTCATCCATTTTCCTGTGTGATTTAAGAGATAAATGCATAGAACAATATTTATAAATCTATGTTAATGTGAAAAGTATGTACACAGATAAAATCTGTGACAGGAGCACTGTAAAGGGTAAGGAATGGCAATATATAGGGACCTATTTGTTATATACTATTAAAACTAAGCTAGTGTTAATTCAAACCAAGGTGTTACAAGTTTAAGATGTTCATTGTAGTCTTCAAAGTAACTAAGCACATCTATAGATAAAGAAATGAGAAAGGAATCAAAAGAGGACGCTGTAATTAATTAACTACAAAAGAAGGCAGGAATGGAGGAACTGAGCAACAGCAAAGATATAACATCCAGAACAGATAAAGAAAACTAGCAGAGATTAGTCCTTCCTTACTTTAAATTTAATGGGTTAAGCTCTCCAATTAAAAGAGACTGGCAGAATGGATTGAAACAGAAAAACCTAGGGGTGCCTGCATGGCTGTGGCTCCGTCAGTTGGGTGTCAAGCTCTTTGTTTTGGCTCAGGTTGTGATCTCATGGGTGATGAGATCAAGCCCTGTGTCAGGGGACACCTGGGTGGCTCAGTGGGTTAAGGCACTACCTTTGGCTCGGGTCACGACCCTAGGGTCCTGGGATTGAGTCCTGCATCCAGCTCCTTGCTTGGCCAGTAGCCAGCTTCTCTTCTGCCTCTGCCTGCCACTCTGCCTGCTTGTGCTTTCTCTTTCTCGGATAAATAAGTAAGTAAATAAATAAATAAATAAAACAGGTTGGAACATTTTTTAAAAAGCCCCATTTCAGGCTCCATACTCAGCAAGGAGTCTGCTTGAAGATTCTCTCTCTCTTCTCCTTCCCCCATTTGCACCCCTATATGGTCATGCTCTGTCCCTCTCTCTCAAATAAGAATGAATAAATCTTTAAAAATTTAAATTTAAATAAAAAAAACTTTAAAAAAGCCAAAAAACAAAACCCCAATTTCTATCACACACAAAGTTGAAATTTTAAAAAATGGAAAATGATATTTCATACTTAATAGTAGCCAAAAGAGTTGGAGTATTATACTAATGTCATATAAAGTAGACTTTACTCTTTTTTTAAGGTTTATTTATTTATTTGAGAGAGAGCATGAGAGTAGGGTGAAAGGCAGAGGGAGAAGCAGAATCCCTGCTGAGCAGGGAGCCTGAATGTGGGGCCTGATTCTGGGATTCCAGGATCATGACCTGAGCTGAAGGCAGACACTTAATTGACTGAGCCTCTCGGGCTTACTTTTTTCACTCAGGCAAACTTTTTTTTTTAGTGTGTATATGTTTTTTATTTGTAAACAAAACATTCTCTCTTTTTTAAAGATTTTGTTTACTTATTTGAGAGAGGTCGAGAAGAAAGAGCATGAGTGGAGGGAAGGGTAGAGGAAGAAGCAGATTCTCCAGTGAGTGGGGAGCCCTACATGGGATTCAGTCCCAGGACTCTGAGATCATGACCTGAGCCACAGGCAGATGTTTAACCCACTGAACACTGCAGGCACCCCTAAACAGTACATTTTTAAAAAGATTTTATTTATTTATTTGACAGAGCGAGAGATCACAAGTAGGCAGAGAGGCAGACAGAGAGAGAGAGGAGGAAGCAGGCTCCCTGCCGAGCAGAGAGCCCGATGTGGGGCTCCATCACAGGACCCTGGGATCACGACCTGAGCTGAAGGCGGAGGCTTAACCCACTGAACCACCTAGGCGCCCCAACAATACATTTTTTAAAAGATTTTATTTATTTATGACAGAGAAGAGGTAGCAAAAGAGGGAACACGAGCACAGGGGAGCTGGAGAGGGAGACACAGGCTCCCGGCTGAGCAGGGAGCCTGATAAGGGTCTTGATCCCAGGACTCTGGGACCACGACCTCCGAAGACAGACACCTAATGAATGAGGCACCCAGGCACACCTGAACAATGCATTACTAAACAACAAATTGGTAATAGAAGAAATCACAAAATAAGTTAGAAAATATTTTGAGATAAACTAAAAAAAATGTTTTTAACTTATGACATGTAATGAAAACAGAAATTTATAGCTATTATGTCTATATTTAAAAAGGAAGGTCTCAAAAAAAAAAAAAAGGAAGGTCTCAAGTTAATTAGTTTACACTTTAAGGTTCTAGAAAAAGAAGAGCAAACTAAGTCCAAAGTTAGCAGAGGGAGGAAAAGACAAAGGTTATAGTGAAAATAAATGAAATCGTGAATAGAACAATAGAGAAAACTAATAAAACCAAATTTGGTTATGTAAAAAGATTAATAAAATTAACAAAACTTTCACTAGAGTGACTAAGATAAAAGGAGAGAAAACTCATAAATAAAATCAGAAATGAAGATGGGGACTTTATTACTGATGTTGCCAAAAAAAAGGGGGGAGGTTATAAGAGAATACTTTGAACATTATACACCAATAAATTATATTATGTAGATGAAATGAGCAAATTACCAGGAACATACAAACTCCCAAAACTGACTCCAAAATAATAGAACATCAACTCAGATTTAATTCAAACACTTAATTCAAAGTGTTTTTTTATCATGTAAGTGTGTTGGATTTTTGTCAAAGGCTTTTCCTACATTAATTGAGAAGATCATGTTCCATTAATGTGGTGTATAACAAATTAGAAGATTGAATCAGCAATCCAACACCTCCCAACAAAGAAAATCCAGGACAAGATGGCTTCACTGTTGAATTATACGAAATATTTATGGAAGAATTATCACCAATACTTCTCAAACTCTTAAAAAAAAAATAGAAAAGGAGGAAACACTTTTTATCTCACTCTGTGATGCCAACATTATCTCGATACTAAAGCCAGACAAAAACATCACAAGAAAACTGCAGACTATTCCATTATGAATATAAATGTAAAAATCCTCAACAAAATACTAGTAAACTGAGTCCAGAAGCATGTTACAATGATTACAAATGGGATATATCTCAGGAGTGCAAGGGTGGGTCGACAAGCAAGAAATCAGTTGGTGCAATACTCCACATTAATAGAAGTAAGGGGAAAACCCCCAACCTCCTGACCATCTTAATTCATATAGAAAAAACGTCTGACAAACTCTCTGTCATGATAAAACATGCAAGAGACTGGTGATAGAAGGGAACTTCCCTAATATTATAAAGGGAATTTATTAAAAACCTACATCAGAAACAAAAGAAAAAATAAATTGGGCCTCATTAAAATTTAAAACTTTGGGGGTGCCTGGGTGGCTCAGGTGGTTGAGCGACTGCCTTCGGCTCAGGTCATGATCCCGGACTTCCAGGATCGAGTCCCGCATCGGGCTCCCAGCTCCTTGGGGAGTCTGCTTCTCCCTCTGACCTTCTCTCTCATGCTCTCTCTCACTCAAATAAATAATAAAATCTTAAATAATAAAATCTTAAAAAAAATTTAAAACTTTGGTGCATTAAAGAACACTATCAAGGAAGCAAAACAACGCATGAGAGAGAATATTTCCCATCAAATACCTGGTAAGAGTCTAGTAACCAGTATAAAGAACTCTTGCAGGGCACCTGGGTGGCTCTGTGGGTTAAGCCTCTGCCTTTGGCTCAGGTCATGGTCTCAAGCCCTAAATCAGGCTCTCTGCTCATCGGGGAACCTGCTTCCCCCTCTCCCTCTGCCTGCCTCTCTGCCTACTTGTGATCGCTTTCTCTCTGCCAAATGAACAAATAAAATCATTTTTTAAAAAAAGAACTCTTACAACTCAACAATAAAAAGGCAAAAAAAACCCCAATTTAAAAACTGGCAAACTAGTTGAATAGACATTTCTCCAAAGATGAATGGCTAACGAGCGTGTGAAAAGATGCTCGAAACCATTAGTCATCAGGGAAACGTAAAACCACAACGAGATATCACTTCACACTCACCAGGAAAAGGAAAAAGGAAATAATAGATGTTGGCAAGGATGTGAAGAAATTGGGATCCTCAACATTGCATGTGGGAATGCAAAATGGTGCAGTCACTGTGGAAAATAGTACAGTGGTTTCTCGATTAAGTTAAACATACATTGACCATATGACCTAGCGATTCCACTCCTAGATACCTACCTCCAAGAACTGAAAACAGGTATTCAAACTAAAAGTTGTACATAAATGTTCATAGCTGCTCTGTTCAGCAGAAGAATGGATATATATTACCATAATATTACCCAGAAAAGGGAATGAAATACTGATCTATCCTACAACATGGATAGATCTTGAAAGCATGCTATGTGAAAAAAGCCAGACATAACACCATAAGACACCTCATGGCATATGATTCTTTTATTTATTTATTTTTTACTTGATAGAGATCACAAGTAGGCAGAGAGGCAGTTAGAGAGGAGGAAGCAGGCTCCCCACCGAGCAGAGAGCCTGATGAGGGGCTCGATCCCAGGACCCTGGGACCATGACCTGAGCCGAAGGCAGAGGCCCCAACCCACTGAGCCACCCAGGCGCCCCCCCCCTTTTTTAATGTGCCATTCTGCTGCTTGCTTTTATCACTCAATAATGTACTTTATGGAACTTTTGCCCCCAAGTAGATATAGAATAGTTTCTTCTCTGATGATTAGTATTCTACAGATCCTTATTATCCAATAGGCTAGTGGCTAGTGAGCGACCTTCTGTGTGGTTCGTACCACGTGTTTAAATTATAATATTTGGGGTATATTAGATTAAATCCAGTATATTATTAAGAGTAATCTCACTTTCAAAAAACCTTTTTTTTAATGTGACTACTAGAAAATTTAGAAATACATATGTGGTTTACTTTATATATTTATATTTTTTAAAATTTTTATTTATTCGACAGAGAGAGAGATTACAAGTAGGCAGAGAGGCAGGCAGAGAGAGGGGGAAGCAGGCTCCCCGCCAAGCAGAGAGCCCGATGCAGGGCTCGATCCCAGGGCCCTGATATCATGACTTGAGCCGAAGGCAGAGGCTTTAACCCACTGAGCCACCCAGGCGCCCCTACATTATATTTTTATTTGATGATATTACTAGAGACTGCTTATTCAGGACCTACAAGAGTTGGGTGAAGACCAGAAAAAATATCAGGGATCCTAGACATTGTGGGTCTGTATGGTTTGTAACACATATTGTCCCGACCCTCCTCCCTGATGTTCAGATTTTGTAATTCTTACCAGATTTCTCCATAGCCCTCATTTGAGTTGTGTATATTTCATAGTTTGTCTTAGGCTTTCTCCCATTTGTTTCTTTCAATATTATAAACAATTCCACAGTGAACATTCTCTAATCAGAATAACTTAGAGCTTTGTGTCCAGTACAGTCGCCCCATGTGGACGTTTGAATGCAAATTAGTTAAAATTAGATTTGAAACCTAGTTCTTCAGGCATACCATGCCACATTTCAAGGCAGAGACAGCTGCGTGTGACTAGTGCCTACTGTGTTAGCACAGGACTTTATCATCATTGCAGAAAGTTCTCCAGGACAGTGTTGACTTAGAGCTTTAAGAATATGGGTTCTGGGACGCCTGGGTGGCTCAGTTGGTTAAGCGGCTGCCTTCGGCTCAGGTCATGATCCCAGTGTCCTGGGATTGAGTCCCACATCGGGCTCCCTGCTTGACGGGAAGCATGCTTCTCCCTCTGCCTCTGCCTGCCACTCTGTCTGCCTGTGCTCGCTCGCTCTCTCTCTGACAAATAAAATCTTAAAAAAAAAAAAAAAAAAAAGAATATGGGTTCTGCCACTTACTAGCTGGTATGACCTTGCCCAGGTTAGTTAACGTCTCCTTGCCTCCGTTAACTCATCTATAAGATGGAAAAGCCCTATAGTACCTACCTCCTGAGACTGTTGCAAGAACGTGTATAAATCTTTACAAGTAATGTCTGGCCCATAATAACCTCTAACTGTTAACAATCACTAATACATTCTTAAAAACTGTCGAGACTTGAGTCTAATATCAGACATGGATTATCATTCTTCAGAACAGAGAAACTCTGAGCCCTGAGGTAGCCTTTTCCTTAGGCATCTTTGCTGTGTTCTGCCCTGTGCTGAGAAATTTTTCTGATACAGTTCTAATCAAGTTTCCTTCAGATACTCACCAAGGTGAATTACATATTGAGTTCTCCTTTCCTCTCTTGACTTGCTCTCCCCATCTCTGTTTCTGTGCTTCTCCAGCTCTAAGGGGCCCCTCCTAATTTCACCTTGCGCTTCGTTACTCAGTCTGCAGGGTTCAGTTTTAGTGAGCCCACTCTGAACTTCCCCTCCCATGGATCTGCCCCCTCCCATTATATTGTTTTCTCCCATACTTCCTTCTTGCAAAATTGGCTCTCAGGGCTCAACGGCTTCATGTAAACACCCTAAAAGCTCACTGAAGGCACTAACACATCACTTCTCTCCCTGACTTTCAGAGTAGATGCTAGGTGGGTATTTGCTTAATGAAAGTGTGAACTGTTTCAAGAGAAAGGAGCTATGTGTGGTTAAGCGTGGAGAGTATTAACGGAAGGCTTTACTGCCCAGAGGAAGATTCAAACATCTTAAGTGCCACAGGAGTCCTTTCAGGACTAACTGCATTGCATTTGTGAATTTATTTTAATCTCCATGCTATAGGCATTTTATTGAGTTCTGGAAAGAATTTCTTTGGGATCAGTTATAGCGTACTTAAAATCTTTACAAAGCAAAGTATAGGGGTGCCTGGGTAGATCAGTGGGTTAAGCCTCTGGTTTCAGCCCAGCTCATGATCTCACGGTCCTGGGATGGAGCCCCGCGTCGGGCTCCCTGCTTGATGGGGAGCCTACTTCCCCCTCTCTCTGTGTCTATTTGTGATCTATCTCTCTCTGTCAAAAAAAAAAAAAATCTTTAAAAAAGCACGAAGTATAATCCTTCATTCAGAAAAATCTTTAAAAAAAAGAAAGTCCTTTTTAGGGACCTTAGTTATGAGTTTTGGGTCCTGCACATTTTTCAAATTTGTTATTTATTCCTTAGTGTTTTGTTTTAATTCTTGTTATTGTTATTTTTCTAGTTAGATATTGCTAGCATATAGATCTCAATTGGCTTTTGTTGGTGTGTGATAAAATGTATATAAGACTAATTATTTTAACCATTTTCCAGTGTATAGTTCCATGGCATTAAATAAATTCACATTCAGTTGACTTTTTTATATTCATGTTTTAATCAGCCACTTACCTGAAAGCTCTTAACGGGTCTCACATATTTTCACTTTTTTTTCAAATTGAGGTATACAGACGAAGATAAATTTTGGTAGAAATATCTTGTGTGGTTTTTGCGGGGGGTGGAGGGGAGGCAGAGAGCAAACTTCCAGAGCCATGTTTAATCATTGTGTGGGTAGCATTCATGTTCATGAATTGGACAGGTATTGATTTCCATTATAAATCTAGGAAGTGATATTTTTCCTTATAGTCTCAACCAGCCAGTTAGACCTCTCAGAGTTTCTCCTTTGAAACCCCAAGCCTGCTGAATCAAGTTACATGCTGAGCTTCTTCCTTGCTATCAACAGTATTAACAGTGTTCATTTTTGCATATTTCCAAGGACAATAGAGTTCTAAGGGTGAAAAGTGTACTTGCTTCCAAATAGCGTTTGCTCCTGAAATCCTGGCATCCTTTTCTTATCCTTTATGTGCCTAGAAAAAAAAAAATTCTACTTCATCCTCAAAGACCCATTTCAAGTGTCACCACCTTCATAAAACTTTTCCTTAATATCATCCACTGGGAAGGTTATTCCCAGTGCCTCCCAAGCTTTACCTTCTTGATTTGGAGCATTGTCACAATGTGGGGTAACTAATTGTGTATAACTCTTTATTCTAAACAAAATGGTCTCTGGAAAATAGATACAGTATCTCCAATGCATGGTTTATTCTGGGTTTTATTTTTATTTTATTTAAAGATTTTATTTATTTATTTGACAGAGACAGCGAGAGAGGGAACACAAGCAGTGGGAGTGGAAGAGGGAGAAGCAGGCTCTCTGCTAAGCAGGGAGCCTGATGAGGGGCTTAATCCCAAGACCCTGGGATCGGGACCTGAGCCGAAGGCAGACACCTAATGACTGAGCCACCCAGGCACCCTTATTCTAGGTTTTAAATTAATATTTTGGCAATACATAAAGGAGTGACTTGGGAGCTGTCACCTAAAAATAAACCAGGTCTAAGATTTGGTAAGCCATAGTCTCGGATTTCCTTCATTGGAGACAGTGATCCTCAGAAAAATCAAATGTATCTTTCCTTGAAAACGTTGGGGCTTTAATGTCTTATGTTGGATTGGGAGGAAGGGGGGGTGTTAATTATCCATTAGGATAAAGTTGGCTTTGATAAATTAAACCTTTCATTTCACGAGAGTCCAAAACAAGACCAAAGAACCCAACTAATAAATAAAAGCCAGATTTAAATCTAGTGTATCTGTCCCCAAACAGCACTCTGTGACAACTGTGTCTCAGCCCAGGCTGCCAGGACAAGTGTATTGATGGCGTCATCTAAACACTCTTAATAGTGAAAGGTACTCTTTTTCTCCCCCCCCCCTTTTTTTCCCTTTGGTACTCTTTCTTTCTTCCTGTTTTGTGGCAAAATATGGTAGGCATTTCTTTCCAATATACTTTATGGCTAATCCATTTTTTGGTGTTTCTGTGATTTCTTCTTTGCTCACAGTGATTCTGAGTAAAAGCTGTAAGTGGCAAAGGGTCTGGTTTTGTTTGTTCTGAGAGGCTTACTTAGAGCAAGGATTGACTGAGGGATTCTAAGTACTACTCCCTTGTGGCTGTGGAACTCTCAGGGACAGGGCAGACAGTGGTGGAATTAAGCCGGTGCTAGAGAAGTCCTTGATGGTTATGCCCACAGGAGTTGATTGTCACCCTCCCTGACCCATCCAATGTTTTCAGGGGCCAGAACTGGTGAATTAAATAAATCGGCATGCAATGGAGACCAATAGCCTTGCACCTTTTATAAATGTAAGGTACAACACTAATATTCTCAGCCATTCTAAGAGTGACTCTTTTGGCTCTTTTCCCCAATGTTCACAAACACCAGAGAGATTGAATAAGCCAATGGATGCCCTTCTACTCATTTCCCATCCCACTTTCCCCTGGGTGGGAGTCTTATAAAATGGCATGGAGACCAGTGCCTCTCACATCACCTGGGATCTTAGTGTTAGAGACTGCTTCCTACGACCTTTTCTGATACCCATTGTCTTAAGCCAGGCTACCTAGAAGCAGGGCTTGAGACAGAATTCAGATGCCCGTGCTATATATGCACTGTGCTCTGGGGAGAAAGGGAAGGGAGGAAGAGAACAGGGAAAGGCATCAAGCCAGGATATCATGGAAGACGAACTTCTCTCTGATCCCACTGGAACGTTGGAGCCCTCGCTGCACCACAAGACTGGTCACAAGTTGAGGCAAGGCCTTTCTGAACCCGTTGTCAGTGGGTCACTGGTGTAGAGTGTAAGGAGGTGGTAGGCATGGTTAACCTCCCTGTGAAGCAGCTTGAGCCTTCCTTCAGCCAAGAACAGCTGTCAGGAGAAGGGGCAGCTGTGAGTTACTAGCAGCTAATGCAGCAGCTGGGAAGGGAATGGGGGCACAAGCCAATAAAGGGGATCTGGTAGGGCATTTACAGCATCTGTTAGGGGCTCTGTAAGTTGTCTGGAGGTTCTCAGAAAAACATCACTCTTAACACTTCTTGTTCTTTATCTGTATTGGGAGGTAGGGCCCCTGGGGTGAGTTTGCCTTCAGCATAAAGGCAATGAGCTAAGTAATCCATGGAGGTCACAAAGTGTGTAAGAGCAGAGGCAAAGTAAAATCTCCAAACAGCATTCCCTTTGGATTAAGTGCTGGTCTGGAAGAAAACAAGTTTCTGGGGCAAGTTGGCTTACCCCTTCAGCTAAAGCCCCAGCTGTTTGAAGTCGTGGACTTCCTAACATCTTTGTAATTTCTCCACGTATGTTGTCAGTTTGTTATAATAAGCAACAGAGATTCTTTAGAGGAAAAGCCCCTCTGTTTGCTTTCAAGGCACAGAGAGGGGTGGAGGGGGTGAGTAATCCCGCCCCCAAGAGCCTATTCTGGTGGAGAAAGCTAAGGGATGGTTAAAAAACAAAACAAAACAAAACAAAGCAGAACTCCCAAACCCTCTTCCTACGTAAGTTGCTCAGGTGCTGTATTAAGAGGCGGACTGCGGGGGTAATTTGTTAATAGAATACTGAATGGAAAATGAAATTAGAAGGCAAACATCTAGGGGAAGCATTTTGAAAAACCACAAGACTTAGGTGAATATTAAGAATCTGGCTCTTCAGTTCCTTCTCATTTTCTAATCATCTCAAAGTCATTTGGAGGAAAGGCAAATAAATTACTGAGTCCATCCCTATGGCCCTTCTGATCTTGTAGATCTCTTACTAGTGTTCTAAGGACCACAAAGGTGAAATTCCATAACCATTCTTCATCCGGGTGAGTTGTGTTAATCCCAAAAGTGAACAGTGAATTTTGGAGGTTTGGAATTCACCTTTTCCCTCTTTGTTTTCTCAGAGTACTTCAACGTTGTGCTCCAAACACACAACTGATACTGTAATCACACAGGTGATTTTTTTTCCATAACAATAGTGAAATGAGTGCCACCATAAAGATACATGGTCTTGTAGGGGGAGTAGTAAGATTCTGATGGGGGATTCAAGCAGGGATCCATGAAGAAAAGGCACGGGCAGGGCTTCTATAAGCAGATGTTTTGGGGGTGTTTGTACGAAAAAAAGCCCGTTATGGCTGGGGATACAAACAAGAAGAAAGGGAACTGAGGCTTCAATGTCAGGTGAAGGAGTTTATTCTGTGGACCACTAAGAGGCTGAAGGCTCCGAGGGGAGCAACGCTTGACCTGTGTTACTGAAAGATCAAGAAGACCAGGGAGTTCACAGAAAAGTAAGAGTGGAACGGAAGTTGAGATTAGGAGAGCCTCAGAAAGGAGACTGAGGGAATGGATGTGGCGAGGAGATCGCCTCGGTGAGGGTCGGGTGTGACTTGGTGTTAGGGACTAGACGGCCGGAAGGGCTCAGGTTAGTGCGGCAGAGTGCCTTGTCCTTAATCAAAGCAGAGAACCCGTCAGAGAGGAGCAGCGTCGCGGAGGAGGGGAAATGCAGCGATGAATTAATTAGCTTTCGGTTCAGTCTCGCTGCGGAGACGTCCAGTAAGTGGTTGGGCGTGTGGATCTGGCACTGGGGAGCCAGAGCTGGTCTAGTCGCCCCCAAAGACCGTGGAAGGCTTGCATCTTCAGGTGCAATCAAGACGAGCTGCGCAGGGCCCTGCCCTCCCCGGGAGCCAGGTTTCAAATTCTCCCCTTCCCGTCGCTCAGTCTGTTAAGTCTGAGCGCGAGTTGGCGCCCCACGGCTCCGGCGTCCTTAAAGGTTGGGTCGCTAGGCCAAGGGACGAACGCCGCAGTCACAGCACCGCAGCGCGCGAGGGAGGCTCTCTTCGGGGTCGTGTCCGTTTGCGGGACCCCGTTCCGCCGCGTCCCGGCGCAGGCCGGTCGGGCGCGGCAAGGGCGGCGAGAGCTTGGTTCGGGGCCCCGCGGCCGCCGCGCGCCGTACGGTCCGCTCCCGCCGACCGCGGGGAGGAAAGACCGCCCCGGCCCCCGCCGCGCGGCTCGGCTCCGCCAATCAGCACGGCCTTTCCGCGGCGCCCCGGCGCTCCAGTGACGCGCGCGCCAGCTTGCGCCCGCGGCGCTTTGACGACGGCCCCTCCCGCGCTCGCCCGGCCCGTTAGCTGCGTGCCGCGCCTCTTGTGCGACGGCCCCTGGGCGGCGGCGCGTGCGGGCGCGGCCCTGGCGCGCCCCCTGGCGGCCCGGCGGGGCGCTGCGGGCGCGGCGCTGACCCGGAGGCGGCGGCGGCGGTGCCCGGATGGAGGCACGTCATTGTCCCCCGCCGGGCGGCTGGGCTGTGTGCGGCGGCGGCGGCGGCGGCGGCCGAGGGGGATGGAGCGAGCGCCGAGCCGGGTCAGGTAAGCTCCCGCCTCCTTCCCGCCCGCCGCTGGCCGGCGTGGGGCCCGCGGAGCGCCCCGCTCGCCTCGACCGCAGCTGGCCGGGCCGCCCCTGAGCCGGCGCGGCCCGCGGGGGACTGGCGCGGCCCCTCGCCCGCCGCCCCCTCCGCAGCCGCGGGCCGCCCGAGACCCCGCGGCGCCGGTGGCAGCGCCGCTACCGCCGGCCGGGCCAGGCCGCTGGGGAGGGGGCGGCGGCCGGGGCGGTCGGGCGCCCCGAGAGCCGGGCTGCGCGGGGAGGCCAGACCCCCATGGTTGCCATGGACACTGCCCTCCCACCCCCACCCGGCCCCAGCCCGCCCCCTCGGCCCGTGGGCCGGGCCGGGCGGGCGGCTCCGGGGCGGCCTGGCCCGCACGGGTTTGCCCGCGGTGGGCGTGTGCCGGCTGCCCGCCGCGGAGTCCGGCGTCCCTGGCCCGCCCGCCGCCCCCCGCGTGGCTGCCACCTCCCGCCCCCGAGCGGCCCTCGGAGCCCGGGGCTCGCCTCCCCACCCCCACCGCACCCCCCCGAGAGACAAACTTTCCCACCCCGCCGCCCTTCCGCGGCACGCCGGTCCCCTTCGCGGGGCGGTCCACCTGGCTCCTCCGCCGAGTGTCCGGGTTCCCCATGCCGGCCGCCGGGGCGGAGCGGGCACCCTCGAGGGGGGAGAGGAGGGGCCAGCCGGCCCCGGCGGCGCGTCCCCAAAAGCGTGTGCGCCTCGGTCCAGTTCTTTATCTTCGGGGCAGGAAGAGCCAACTTACCTGGAGGGGGTCGTGGGAGAGGGTGATCAGTTTCAGAGGTTTGAAATGGAAATTTGACGGGACAGAAGTTTTACAATCTAGGACTTTAACCTTGTTATAATGAATGCAGTTGAGATTACTTTTGTTGAATAGCGCTTTTATATTCAGGGAGGCCTTAGGGTTTACTTGTTTATGGGAAAACGTGTTGGTTATTTGAAGTAAATATACTCAGATAACAGTAAAACGTGTTGAGAAACTGTTCCGTTAACACCTCTTTTTCAAGGTAGCAACAGTATTACAGGTTCTCATATGTTTTTGTGGCATCTCAAAATTTTTGAAGAGTGCTAAATTTTAAAGATAATTTCACTCTTGACTCATTCAAACTGCATAGGGGATATGAATAATCAGTTTTACTTATTTGTTTTTATCTAAGTTTCACTTTCTTTTCCTATCATTGAATCAAGTCTGCACTGTTTGGTTTGTAAAGGTTTAAGGCTAATCGTTTTATTTAGTTAAAAATAATTGAAATCAAGGCTGTATCTTTTTAACGCTTCTGTGTTTTCCACTTAAACCAGAAATGTTGCAAGAACGTGGATTACATTGTTTATGAAGAAGCAGAGTGTATCGGTTTCTTTTCTACAGGCATTGATATTATTACCTTTATGTGCAGTGCCACAATGTTTAAAACAGCTATATGCTTATTTTTAAAGTGAGAAAGAATAATGCATTCTGGTATTTGATAGCACTATAAGGAACTAAAAATCTCAAGACTTGTGAATAAAAGAGTGCAGTTAAAGCAAACATTTGTGAAGTCCATTAGTCTCATTCCTCCACACACCTCCAGCCCTGATGCATGTACTCATTTTTTTCAAACATGTTTTTGTAACTTTTTGTGTATCATTAGAAGATGATGCTGAGAGAAATTTAACTTTTCATTGAAGTAGTTGATTAAAAGACAAATATAATCATAACTGTGATGTTTAGAAGCTTTACTAATGGTAAAGAACATGTAACTTAAGAATCTTAAGTCCTATTTAATGTTGTTTGGCTTGTAGAAAGGGTATCTCTGTAGCCAATGCAATTTAGTTTGATCGTGGATGGTTTTAGGATAAGTAGTCATTGGCCAAATATACAAATGAAGACAAGTGGATGGTTTTGGTTTGTTTTCCCAGAATTATAATGTTATATGGCTATTGATGATTGAGTTGTATGCTTTCCTTTTTTTTTTTTTTCCATTTAAAAGCCCCCCCACCCCCAAAGGCAAATGGAACAAGTAAAATGGTTTTATTTGGTTGGTTGTTAATGATTGTCCTGAAGAGATGTTTATCCTAGGAAAATTGAGGTTTTTGCTGTTAAATGTTATTGTAAATGAGCCAAATTAACCTTTCCTGAGGTCTCTGTTTTGGCTTGCTTCTTCCTTTTGCTCCTTCTTCTCTTCCTCCTTCTCTTTTGTTTTCTTATTCTTGCTTACCTCCCCTGTGTTTCATGGTGCAGACTTTATTTGGATAATACAGCTCAAACTTTCTTCTTGAATGAAGATCCTGTATCTTAGATTGACTTAAAATAGTTCAGTTTTTCTTCTGCATAAGATCCCCCAAAATCCTTAAGGTTGTGTTTTCAGGGCAGGGGGCTATAATCATGCTGTAATTTAAAATTACAACAAAATTGGGGTTTTAAAAGAACCTTACTGCGAGCAGACTTTATCACAACATTTGTTGAGGTGACACGAACTTTGGTATTTATTCTCTGACTTGTCTGTATTGAATATTTTTTATTTTTATTTTCTTAAGATTTTATTTATTTATTTGACAGAGACAGCAAGAGAGGAAATACAAGCAGGGGCAGTGGGAGAGGGAGAAGCAGGCCTCCTGCTGAGCAGGGAGCCCAATATGGGGCTCCATCCCAGAACCCTGGGATCATGACCTGAGCCAAAGGCAGACGCTTAACACTGAGCCACTCAGGCGCCCCTGTATCGAATATTTTTTAAAGCAAGTTTTAAAGGCTGTTCCTACTTCAAAGTAGGAATGAGATACTGTATACAAATGAGATACTGTATATAAATCACTCAGCACAAGCCAGTGCTAAAAGCAAACCCTGGTTCCTTCCTGTCTTCAGGATTCATTCATTTGTTCAGCACATGTGTGGCCAGCTTTCTGTGTGCCAGGTCCGGGCCTAGAAATACAAGTGTGCCGGAGAGCAACAAGTGAGACCGGCCGTGGAGTAGATGCCCGAGCGCTACCATAGAAATCGGTGGCAGGGCGCTGTGGGAGCCTGTGGACGGGTTCTGACTGGGTCTTGGGGGAGGGATGTTGTCAAGGAAAGCGTCCCAGAGGAAATGAATTCTAAACTGAGAAGTGATCATTGTGACTGCCTGGAGGTGGAAGGCTGGAAGAGTGTGAGGTGAAAACAGCATGTGAAGAGCCCAGAGAGCGCAGGTAGGAACGGAAGCTGGGGAGTGTGTGGAGTTCCTGGGCCAGGCCCAGGTTCCTGGGCCAGTTCCTGGGCCAGGCCCTGCCAACTCTGGGTAGTTGAGATGTTGTCCCGGGGGCAGTCGGGGCATGCCTGAGAGAAAGGTTATCTACAGAGTACTGGCACACTCGATTTGGTTTTCGCTGGGCAGTTTACATTCCTAAAGGAACCCCAATGACTAGGTCAGCAGCCAGAAGGAACCCATGCTGGGAATGTTGGGCCTGGTGACTGGTTCCAGTTGCTGACTAGTTTGGGTTATAGTTGCTCCATTTTATAGACCCTGTGGATTCTGTGCAATTTCTCATAGGTCTGTTATGAAAATTAATTAATCTATGTTCAGTGATTAACACAGTGCCCAGCATATAGAAAATGCTTAATTTTCATAATTAAGCATTTGAGAGAGAGTGGTAGCCCCAAGATTTAAAAATAGGATTCAGAGAGAAAATTATAATTACTTTTTTAACATGTATTTGTGTTCAAGTTTGATGTCAGTAATGTCTTATGGGCTTCATTTAAAAAGTCATATATACCAAATAAATGAGCCTCTTCAGAAAAACTTTTCAAATATGAGACTTCCTATTTTTTTTTAAAACTATTTCAAACCAGTCATTTTGGACTTTAAGCTCAAAATTAAAGCTAGATTTTTCTCTTCATGTAGTTGAGACTTTTCCCTGATGAATTCTGTGTGAATTGAAAATTGAGTCAGATGTATTAGTGCGTTTCACATTCTAATTCTAAGTGATAGAAGAAAATATATGGGTTCTTCATAAATGTTATAGAATTGGAAACTGAGGTCCCTGATTATAAACTGAAATATGAGACTTTTAGGGGGCTTGGAATAGAATGACAACATCCAGTCAAAAATGTTTGTAACTGAAAGTTTTATAATTAAATATTGTTCTCATGTCAGGTGAGCACAGTGCTAAATGTTCCAAGGAAATGATTTCAAAGTTAAAAAATACGACTGTTTTTATTTTACAGCAACTTGTTTGACAGTAATTAAATATGGGTAGGATAATTTTCCAAGATCTAATGGTAGATTAAATAGATTACTTTTCTGAATTTATAAAACAACTGCATGTGTTTTGTCTTTTGCAGAGTTGAACAATGACCATAGTTGACAAAGCTTCTGAATCTTCAGACCCATCAGCCTATCAGAATCAGCCAGGCAGCTCCGAGGCGGTCTCACCTGGAGACATGGATGCAGGTTCTGCCAGCTGGGGAGCTGTGTCTTCGCTAAATGATGTTTCAAATCACACACTTTCTTTAGGACCAGTACCTGGTGCTGTAGTTTATTCAAGTTCATCTGTACCTGATAAATCAAAACCATCACCACAAAAGGACCAAGGTACTACATTTTAAAGACAGAATCACTCCAAGAAACTCTTGTGTAAATGCTATCAGTGGCTGGCAGTTTTGGGAGGGTGTTGTCTTTTGCGAGGTCTGTTGACACCCGAGTGACCAGCAGTGACATTGCCCTACAGGCTTCATTTCCCTGGGCTGCTTGGTCATGATTAACATGTGTTATAACAGGATGGATTACTTTTGGTTATTAAAATATTTGTAGTTTCTTTGATTCTTAATTTTTTGAGGGATCAACTTCATCTCTGAGATTTGAGATGGGCATTTTGTTAACTTGTCAGTTAACTGTAGTTCCCTAAGTAGATGTCAGTCTTTGAAAATTTTGAAGATTTTTTAAAAATATTTTATGTATTTATTTGACAGATCACAAGTAGGCAGAGAGGCAGGCAGGAAGCAGGCTCCCCGCCGAGCAGAGAGCCACCCAGGCGCCCTTGAAGATGTTTTAAAAAAAAGGATTGCCTGGGGGCGCTTGGGTGGCTCTGTGGGTTAAAGCCTCTGCCTTCAGCTCGGGTCCTGGGATCAAGCCCCTCATCGGACTCTCTGCTGAGCAGGGAGCCTGCTTCCTCCTCTCTCTCTGCCTGCCTCTCTGCCTGCTTGTGATCTCTGTCTGTCAGATAAATAAATAAAATCTTAAAAAACCAACACAAAATGATTGCCTACCGGGCACCTGGGTGGCTCAGTTGGTTAAGCAACTGTCTTCGGCTCAGGTCATGATCCTGGAGACCAGGGATCGAGTCCCGCATCAGGCTCCCTGCTTGGCAGAGAGTCTGCTTCTCCCTCTGACCCTCCCCCATCTCATGTTCTCTCTCTCTCATTTTCTCTCTCAAATAAATAAATAAAATGTATACATATTAAAAAACAAAAACGATGGCCTTTTGACAAATGGCTCTACCCAACTGTGGGTGGTTTTTTTAGGTTTTGGGTTTTTGGCCAGTTAAAATGATCTGTGGTAATAAAGGTCTTTGAAAGAGGGCAGATAATGTAAATGTTACATTTGTTAAAGCTGTGTAAATGTGGTTACATTTTGTTAACTCATCCGGTTAAATGAGACATTGACACTTTAGTTGGTACTTCTGAGATTTTTGGATTTGAAAGCTTTGAAATGCAAAGAAAATAGATTAGTTCCTACTCAGAACGTAATTTGGCTTAGAATAATTTGGTCCTCATATTGTTTTGCATCCTCACAGTAAATGTGATATTGTGATGTGGTGGCAGGTGGTGTGATTCGCTGAAGGTGTTTTGGGTAGGAGGAAAGTTATATCACAAAATAAACAATTTAATTGAATGTTACACATAAGAGTTTAAAGACCTTCACCACCAAGACTTTCCCACAGGACTTCTTTTCACTGACTCCAGCTTCCCGTTACTTGCTGGGGTTCCTTTCTCTCTCTCAAGCCTTAACTCACATCACCCACCCACCTTTTTGGAGCCCTTGTCGCATTCTCTGCACACTCATTTCTTTTTTCCTAAATTTTCTTTCTGCTCCCACTGAGCTGAAGCCTACCTTTGCATACTTAAACCCATTAATTTCTCTGTTAAAATAGAGAACCATCCATTAAGGCGTTTCCATCTCCAGCAGCACCAAGGAACTGGCAAACTTTTGAAAAGGTAGTCTTCATATGGATGATTGAACTTTCCTATCTAAGTTGTTTTTGAGCTTTACCTGAGTTCTGTTAGCATAGTTATCATTAATAATCTGTTTATAAGTCTTGAAAATAGACATCTTTTTAGGCAACATAGAAATGGGCTTATAAACATGGATAGTGTTAGTGAACAGCCTGAGTTCAGAGCCAGTTTCCTTTTTGGTAAAATGGGGATGATGTCTCTGCCAACTCTTAGACGAGACTCTGGCCGCTAATAAGGACTCTAGACGTGCAGTGCCAGTGAAGAGGATGGTGATTGTGGTGGTACTGAGTAGAAGCATCCACAGCAAATGTTCTAGAGAGTGGGCTCATCCTGCATAGATGGTGTTGAAAAAGTTTTAAGTAGGTATAAAAGAGTAGTTAGAATGAACTCACACGTAGTCGTCAGTCAGCTTTATCAACTCCGAGTTGACTATACCTTCACCCGAGACTCCCCTGTCCATCATTGTAAAGTAAATCCAAGATTTTTTATTCCTTCCATAAATATTTTAGTTTGTATACCTAAAAAACTATTTTCTAAAAACTTAAGCATCTTTATATTAAAATTCTAGTCAATGTTAAAATTTGTCCACTTATCAAAATTTTTTAACAGTTGGTTTGTTGAAGTCAAGACCCAAACAAGGTCTGTACTTTGCATTTGGTGGGTGTCTCTCCGTTTCTTTGAATACCCTCTTTGGTCATTGCAGTTTACTTACTGAAGAAAACAAATCTTCTTGATTTCCCACATTCTAGGATCTGTCCTTTAAAATTTCCCTTTCTTCCCTGTATTTATTTATTATTATGGTTTTTTAAGATTTTATTTATTTGACAGAGATCACAAGCAGGCAGAGAGGCAGGCAGAGAAAGAGGGGGAAGCAGGCTCCCTGCTGAGCAGAGAGCCCGATGCGATGCGATATGGGGCTCCGTCCCAGGACCCTGAGATCATGACCTGAGCCGAAGGCAGAGGCTTAACCCACTGAGCCACCCAGGTGCCCCTCTTCCCTGTATTTCTGATTAGCTACTAAAAATCCAATTTTGACCAGATTCAGTTTGATGTGTTGCTGTTTATTGAGCTTGAGAAGCGTGCAGAACTTTGTTTTTAAATATTTCTTGTTTATTTTTCTAGCCCTAGGTGATGGCATTGCTCCTCCACAAAAAGTTCTTTTCCCATCTGAGAAGATTTGTCTTAAGTGGCAGCAGACTCATAGAGTTGGAGCTGGGCTCCAGAATTTGGGCAACACGTGTTTTGCCAACGCGGCACTGCAGTGTTTGACTTACACGCCGCCTCTTGCCAATTACATGCTATCTCATGAACACTCCAAGACGTGTAAGTGTTCTGCGTTACGTTAACTTCTGTAGTATGCTCTATGCTAACCTACTCTCATTTTCTTTCTCTGCAATGAAGGTGAAGAATGAAGCCAAGAATTCTATGATCACTAGGAAATTGCTTTATTCTTTTAGAAACCATGGAGGAAGACTCTTAAGATTTGTATTCGGGTTGCATAAAAATCATTTTGCACCTCATTTGACCTGTGAGGTTATTGAAAAAGAAACATATTTTATCAGCATTTGGCATTTCTGAACCCCCTGCTGGCTTTCTATACACTTGCTAATAAAATGTGACATAAGGGGCTGCCGCCAACAGCTTGGGACAAGCCGAGTTAAGAAATCCTGTCTCTCCTGGTTTCCATCTCTTGATTCATTTGCAGGCTTGTAAGTCTTAGTGGAGAGGACCCTCTTGTTATGGCCTCCAACCTCCTGAAAATTCATACAGGACTTTCTTTTGAGTGTGTGTGAGCTCCCTTTTCAACCTAAAGGCCAGGAAATCAGTTAAAATATGTCTTTAATAGGTGACAGCCAGCTCAGTGGTTGACTAGTGAAATTCAGAACTTAGAACGCGTCTAGTTTTTGAGGTTTGAGCTTCTAAATAGATTGTAAGTATCCTTCATCCTTATAAATGAAATCTCCCTGTTCTTTGATCTATAGTAACACTAAGGGTGTGTGTGTGTGTGTGTGTGTGTGTGTTTGGGTGCTTTTCATTAATTATCAGGGTGAAAACTCCTTAGGCTTCTTCTTGAATAGTTCTTTACGTAATGGAGAATTTATTTATTTATTTATTTTTTTAAGATTTTATTTATTTATTTGACAGAGATCACCAAGTAGGCAGAGAGGCAGGCAGAGAGAGAGGGGAAGCAGGCTCACCGCTGAGCAGAGAGCCCGATGTGGGGCTCGATCCCAGGACCCTGGGATCATGACCTGAGCCGAAGGCAGAGGCTTTAACCCACTGAGCCACCCAGGCGCCCCCTTAAAGGAGAATTTAAACTGGTTCTTTTAAAACTGTCCTGAACCCCCCTACCCACCGAAGAGCAAAATAATGCTTGTAAAGAATTTGGAAAGTACAGAAAAATTTAAAGAAACCAAAGGAAAATCACCTAGAATCTCACTGTCCAGAGGTGTTTGGTATGCCAAGGGCTTTTACATTACAGAATGAATGTTTTGTTTGCCCTCATTCCCCCCTAAGTTCATAATTCATTTCCCCACAGAAAGCCTTCCTATCACTTTTGTGCTTAATGTAAGTAGGGTGTGGGTGAAAACCCAGTACTGGCACCTGGGCTGTGAGAGAGGGGACCAATACAAAAATTCAGAAGCTCCAGGTGCCCAGAATTAGGTGTCTATCTTCTATGCTATTTGTAGCTTTTGTACTTCCTATTTTTTCTTTTATTTAGGTATATCAAGGCATAATCATTTTATATATAAGTTAGGTCTCTTTATTATATGTGCGATTTTATATATGTACATAGGTATATTTCCCTTTACTTAGCTTTATTGAGGTATAATTGATACATAATAAATTGCACATACTTAAAATGTATGTTGATGCATTTTGACATTTGTGTACTCCCATGAAACTACTACCACAGTTAAGATAATGAATATATTCATCTCCCCCAAAGTTTTCCAGTGGTCCTTTGAAATCACTTCCTTCTACCCCTCCTGCCCTTCATCTCCTCCACCCCAGACAACAACTGGTATGCTTTCTGTCTACTATAGATTAGTTTATTTTTTAGAATGTCATATAGTGGGATTGTACAGGCATATATTCTTATATTGCCTGGCTTCTTTGACTTAGTGCATTTATTTTAACATTATTCCGTGTTGTTGCATGTATCAGTAGTTAGTTTTTTGTTTTTTAAGATTTTATTTTTTTATTTGTCAGAGAGAGAGACAGAGTGCGCGTGCACAAGCAGGCAGAGGCAGAAAGAGAAGCAGGCTCCCGGCTGAGCAAGGAGCCGGATGTGGGACTTGATCCCAGGACCCTGGGATCATGACCTGAGCCGAAGGCAGCGGCTTAACCAACTGAGCCACCCAGGCGTCCCTCAATAGTTTTTACTGTTAAGTAGTATTCCATTGTATGGATATACCACATTTTGTTTCTCCATTCACCCACCTATTGATGGACATTGGGGTTTTTCTCATTTGGGGCCATCATAGATTAAGCTACTATGAACATTTTTATATACATGTTCATAAACAGGTCTTTGTAAGGGCATATATTCTTTTGGGTAAATATTTAAGAGTGGAATGGCTTGGTCCTGTAATACATGTGTGTAAAATTTAAGGTAAACTTCCAATCTGTTTCCCAGAGGGATTCTGGTATTTTATATTCCCAGCAGAAGTGACTGAAAGTTCCATTTGTTCTGTATCTCACTATAATGTTTGGTGTGGTCAGTCTTTCTAACTTAGCCATTCTAGTAGGTGTGTGATATAGCAAGTACTCCCCTACTGTGGTTTTAATTTGCAGTTTTCTAATGAGTAATGATGTTGAACATTTTTCCATGTGGTTAATTGCCATCTGTATACTCACTCTCTTGGCTAAAGTGCCTGTTCAAAGCTTTTGCTTGATTTAAAATTGGTTTGTGTTCTTGTTGTCTAGTTTTGAGAGTTTTTATATATTCTGGATACAAGACCTTTATTGGATATGTCATTTGCAAATATCTTCCAGTCTGGAGAAGAATATTCTTTTCACACTGTTTTTTGAAGAGCATGTTTTTAGTTTTGAAGAATTCCATGTCATTACTTTTTCTTTTAAGCTTTTATTTATTTATTTGACAGAAAGAGGGAGAGAGAGAGCACAAGCAGGGGGAGCAGTAAGCAGAGTAAGAGGGAGAAGCAGGCTCTCTGAGCAGAGAGGCTGAAAGCCAGCCTCAAATCCAGGAACCTGGAATCATGACCTGAGCCAAAGGCAGATGCTTAACCCACTAAGGCATCCGGGTGCTCCATTCCTTTTTTTTTTTTTTTTTTTTTAAATCAGTTATGTTTTAAGTGTATTAAAAAACCTTTGCCTCAGGGCTCCTGGGTGGCTCATTCGGTTGAGTGTCTGCCTTTGGCTCAGATCAT
Organism: Mellivora capensis; assembly: GCA_004024625.1. Lineage (NCBI taxonomy): Eukaryota > Metazoa > Chordata > Mammalia > Carnivora > Mustelidae > Mellivora > Mellivora capensis. Next base: position 45,372 of record PISX010016697.1, read on the forward strand.
GGTCCTCGGGGTCCCATATTGGGCTCCCTGCTCGGCGGGGAGTCTGCTTCTCCTTCTCCCTCTGCCTCTCTCCCACCTCCCCACTGTACTCTCTGGTCTCTCTTTC